>JAOQMS010044163.1:0-10699 GCA_027563885.1 Erythroxylum longipes | reverse complement strand
CCTTTCACAAAAATCAAAGACATTCCTTTGTTGAAACTTTTGAACAACCTTCCAATTGTGACCCAATACAGTATCGTCGACGTAGAAAACTTGTTTGGCTTGAGTTATAAGGACAAAAGGATCATTATCATACCATGTCTTACTAATATTTATGCTAGTAACATGCTCGTTCACTCTCATATCTGTTAGATCAAACCGTTTGCATTTAAGTAGAACAACCTTCTTATCTTTAATGTAGTGCAACTCTATAATTTTAGATATGACACCGTAAAAGTCAATTATTTCATCATCATGACATCCTTTAACGAAAACCCCACTAGTTTGACTTTTAACTCGACTATCTCGATCTTGTATGTGATATTGTACCCCATTAACGATGCAACCTGTGTATTTCTTCCCACAAATATGAGGCCTACATGTCAAACTATATAATGTTGTTGTCGCTTCTTTCATGTTACGATTATATAACCGTATCATCTGTATGACAAATTTAAAATAAATATGAGGATGAGACATATTCTCATACATACATAATATGCAATTAATATGAAACAAACTCAATTTCTAAACCATGATATAAACTTCTGCCTATGTCTTTCTTCAACATTAATCCCTTTGCTTCGAATTGTGTCCTTATGCTCTCTATTGGGAAATAAAACCATAATAACATCGATGAGTTAATGTAGCAAATTGTAATATGATTTTTTGGATGAAAAGGAATATACGTACTCCATGTATGTATTAGCGTTCTCGCAATTGTTCAAAATATACCAATGGGTAATTTCGAATTCGTCCTTACTTAGCTCGACATATTTACCCGAACCAAGTGGCCTCACCTTTTGGGAGAAAATAGACAAACCACCATCATAATTAAAATCAAAGTTACGTTCTGGTCTATTAAATCTCGTCTCCACATCAGTTAAGTACATTGAGCAAGAAGTCAAGCATTCATTTGCTATATAAGCCTCCATAATAGACCCCTCTGGTCGAGCTCTATTGTGTACACAACGCTTAAGAGAGCATAAAAACCTAAACATAAACAGTTAAACACTTAGGAATTGTTACTAACAAATAACATAGCAAAAACTTCTTGAATTTAATATAAATTACCTTTCAATTGGAAACATCCATCAAAATTGAACTAGTCTACAAAGTTTTGCTTCATATGGTAAGTGAATTGCCAAATGGACCATAACATTGAAAAACGATGAGGGGAATAATAGTTCAAGCTTACATAAAATCAATGCTATGTCTTTCTCTAAATTTTCAAGATCTTCAACTTTAAGTGTCTTGCAACATAATTGCTTAAAAAACTCTCCCATTTGACCCAAAGTAACTGACACATCTTTCAGCAAACACCCACGTATTCCAACAGGAAGTAGTCGTTGAAAAAGTACATGACAATCATTACTTTTCAACCCTGACACTTTTCCCTCTTTAACATTCACACAACGACCTATATTAGATGCATACCCATCAGGAAATTTGACTGACTGGAGGAACTGACAAAATGCTTGTTTCTCACTTTTTGACATATTGTAACAAGCAGGTGGAATAAAGTAGGATCCATCATCTCTTCTTCTTAAATGCAAATCTTTTCTAATATTCATGTATTCCAAGTATAGTCTACCCTTAATAATGTCTTTGGATTTCCCATCAATTCCCATAACAGTCCCTAAAATGGCCTCACAAATATTTTTCTCAATATGCATGACATCAAGATTGTGCCTCAATAATAATTCCTTCCAATATGGCAAACTGAAAAATATGCTTCTTTTAGTCCAATTCAGTTCGATCTCATTTCTCTTACGCTTCCTATTACTTGGGTGTTTGCTAGGTGTAACATCAACCAAATGTGACAGCTGGTAAACAATGTCATCACCCGACAACTGCATAAGAGCTTCACCCAACTCAACTGTGCCACTAAACTGTTTACTTCTGCGCCATCTATGCCTATATTCTAAATAACGACGATGACTCGTATAACATATTTTACTTCGTATCCTTATTGGATATGTTTGATGATTACAGACAGGACAAGACATATACCCTTTAGTGCTCCACCCCGACGAATTCCTATAAGCTGGGAAATCATTTATAGTCCACAATACAGCAGCACGCATTGTAAATGTGTTGCTTTCAACAACATCAAAAGTTTCTATTCTATATTCCCATAGATGATTTAAGTCATCAATTAATGGTTGCAAGTAAATATCAATGTCCTTACTAGGAGGAATAGGTCCTGGAATAAGCAAAGACAACAACATAAAAGGCTCCTTCATACATTTCCATGGAGGTAAATTATATGAGACTAGAATCACTGGCCACATACTATATGAATTAATCATATTGCCGAAAGGATTAAATCCATCTAAGGCTAATCTAAGTCGAACATTACGACAATCTTGTCCAAACCACGAGAACTTTCTATCAAGATCTTTCCATGCCATTGAGTCAGCTAGATGACGCATAATGTTATCAGCAATGCGTTTCTCTTTATGCCACCTCATATCTATGGCTGTTTTTGTTGACATAAACAACCTTTGTAATCGTGGCTTAATAGGAAAGTATCGAAGGACTTTCATCGGTATCTTTTTCCCTCTCCCATCATCTACTGGCCACCTTGATGTACCACAAATAGGACACTTTTGAAGTTCTTTATGTTCTTTCCAATAAAGAACACAGTTATACTTACAAGCATGAATTGAAATATATCCCAATCCAAGGTCCCTTAACAGTTTCTTCGCATCATAGTACGATTTCGGTAAGTTATGTCCCCTAGGTAATGCATCGTTTAGTAAGTCAATTAACATGTCAAACGACTTGTTACTCTATTTATTATAAACCTTCAAATGCAACAACTTCACAACAAATGAAAGTTGAGAAAAATTAGAGCACCCCGGATATAATTGTTCTTGAGCAATTTTCAATAACTTCCCAAAATTATCTTCTGTCATACTGCCAATTATGTTGGGCATTCCTGATTCATTCCTAGTCTCCATATAATTTTGACAATCGTTTAACAACTCATCAATCCCATCATCACCATCATCATTCACATCACAATCATCAACATCATTACTATCATCAGCATCATAAGATGTACCGGCACTTCTACTACAACTTGCTTCCTTACGTTCACCATGATAAAGCCATGGACTATAAAATTTGTCTATACCTCGAATAAGCAAGTGATTATATACCACATATTGACTTTGGAAGTCCACATTTAAGCAGTCAATGCATCGACAATGAATACTACAACCTTCACCCATTTGATCCTTAACAAATTACATAAAAGTCTTAACTCCTTCTACATATTCAATTGACCATTTTCGATGAGACATCCAACTCTTATCTATTTAGCTAGACAATACAAGAAGATAACAAAGTTATAACATGCATTTTTGATTTTATGTTAGCTTTAAAAAACTTTTTTTAAACTTTACATGCTATAAACAATGTTGTTCCAGTTCATAAGCAGCAATTCAGTAAAGAATATAAAACAAAAAAAATCGACAACTGATATATAAAATAACGAAGGCTACTAAAAATTTGCATACTTGAAGATATATAATACTTGTATGGAATAAGCAAAAAGACGAAGACCGAATTTGTAACACAGTATGGGCATGGAATTGGTTAACAACAATTACAATAAAAATAATTATTATTATTAAATTACTAACCGAAATACAGTTAAAAAATAATGGGCAATTAAAATGATAACAATAATACTAACAATAATAATGATTAAAATTAAAATCATAATAATAATACGAGTAATAATACTAACAGCAACAACAACAACAACAACAACAATAAGAATAAGAATAAGAATAAGAATAATAATAATAATGATGATGATGATGATGATGATGATGATGATGATCAAAATTAAAATTAAAATCATAACAATAATACTAATAATAATACTAACAATAATAATAATAATAATAATTAAAATTAAAAAATTTGATAATAATAACAAACATAATACTAATAATAATAATAATAATAATAATCAAAATTAAAATCATAAGAATAATACTAATAATAATATACTAACAATAATAACAATTAAAATTAAAATCATAACAATAATACGAATAATAATACTAACAATAATTATTATAATTATTATTATTACATTAAAAAACCTAATTTTGAGCATCAAACCTAATTTCGAGTATTGAAATTATAAACATTGAACCGATTAAATTTGTTAAAATATAAATATAAAGTAATAATAAAGTAAAATACTTTACGCATTTTCGGTTTTAGAGTTATAACAATTCTATAGCATTTGGGAAATTTCAAATTGAAGTCCAATTCCTACATTAAAATTGAAGTTGAAATTATGCAAAGAAAGCAATTGTAAATTAGGTTTAATATATCCAAAAATTCGCTGAGGACTTTTATCGAACACATTGTGAGCATAACATAAAACACAAGCAAATACACGTATACAACATTTAAATTCCCTTTCTTTACTATCCCTAAATCTAAACAACACAAACCCCTCAATATGCCAACTCAAACAACACAAATAACTCAAAAATTTGAACAAATTCGAACAATAAAACACATTCGGTACCTTTATTCAAAAACTAAAAACAAACCAACAAAAATGAAACAAAACTTACCCAATGTCGTGAAGAAGACAACGCAAGCATTGATAGAGCTCAAAATCGACAACAACAAACGCAAATCTTAGGGTAGAAGACGACAGAGAGGAGAGAAATTTCAGAGCAAAAACGAGAGGGAGAAATAGGGGGAAAGGGGTTTCGAGTGGTTTAAACGAGGATAGTGGGACGACGTCGTCCCACTTAAATTTTTTTTAACGTTGTAACATTCCACGACGAAATCATTAACGTCCTTTAAACCTAAACATTTAGCGACGATATACACAAATCGTCGCAAAAACGACATAGTTACGACTATGTTGATGGGACACAATTTGCTACGAAAATTATAAATCGTCACAATATATAATACATTTCCCTACTAATCCTCTAAATCGTCGCTTAATCTTAAAAATTTCGCTACGAATTTTGATAAACGTCGCAAATACCCAAGTATTTTCTTATATTAGTTTTTCCTAATACCAATAACAAATTTAAATTTTAATCTTGTCAATTATATATGCAATTATTCTTCATTTGCTTAATTTCTGGGATCGGAATGACTAATATTTTAAGCTATTTTGTTACAAATATTTTTATAATTATATTACAATGTCTTATTATATACATTTAAAAATTTTAAAAAATTATTCAAATAAGTTTTTTAAAAATGTATTAATGAAAATGTATATTTGAAGACAATCTTATTTTATTTCAACATTCAACCTATTGATATCCGAATAGTTTTGAATTGAATAACTAAATTTTTAATTCAATTTTTTTTTTTAGAATAGGAAAATAATTTTTTTATTTTTTATGAACCAGCGAAGAACAATCTATTAGTCGCTCCATCTGACGATAATTGACTAAATACAACAAATCGTAGTAAATAAATTAAGACTACTTCGAAATAACTACAAAAAACAATAAACGACGTCGTTTACCTTCACTACATAAACGAATTAACTCTAACTGTCACAAAATGTATGACAATAAGCTACGAATATGCCAAATCATCGCCAAAAAGTTTGATTTGGTGACACATTTTCTGAAACGTCACCAAATCCCTTCTTGATTGTTCTTTAAAAACCCTAATCAAGTAATTCCAAACCTTTCTTCCTCTGTAATCACAAGCAACTCATCCCAAAACTAGCAATCTCTGACATCTTACGCACATATCAAAGCTATTCACTTGATCGAAACACGGTCTACAATGCTCTAACTTCTTTTTTACTATGTTATGTATTTTCATTTGAGGTGATCTTCAATTTGTAAATCTGTTACTGACTAGATTGGCCTTTGTTTGATAAGTTTCTGTGATAAAGTTGTGATATTTATGTTTATACAATATATATGGACATTCTTTGTGTAGATCTATGCATAGGGTATTATTTGCAGTATTAAAGTTGATTTCTTTATGTTTTGTAATTGTTTTTTATTTCTTTGTGTTATGTTATTTGCACATTGTCGTTGGGGAGCGTAGACTGTGTTAATGTTAGTTATGGAACGGAAAACATATGGTTGCATTTGAATCTTGGGACATCATTGTCATGTCTGTAAGGTGTTCGATGATATTTCTGTTATGATTTGCATATCAAAAGTGTTTAACTCAACGCAATATCTACTGAATCTTCTAAACTTACTTCTTGGGATGAGTTTGTCATGTCTGTAAGGTGTTTGATGATATTTCTGTAACGATTTGCATTTTATGCTCTAGGCAATCCATTCAGTGTATAACCTAAGTAGTTTCATTTGTCATCATAATTAGACTTAAATATATTATCGTTTTATTCTAAATCAACTTACATCTGCATTTACCTCTAAACATTATTAATGAAGGAATGTCGACATGGAGACTAGTTCATGATGGCCCTAATTCATTCCACTGGGAGGAATGTGGCAAAATTGTCCCTACTGAGCAAACCACAACTGAAAAAGAAATCTCACGTATCAGACGAATTCCTCGTAAGCCTTCCATGGTCGATCTTCTGGAACAAGGTGTTTAGTATCATCCAAACAACGTCGCTTCCCTTATTATGTACATCTCATTTTCTTTTATGAAGCTATTATATATATTCACATTTGATGGTTTATACTACATTTTGTTTGAAGCTTCCTTCAGTCTCAAATTTGACATATATGCTCGTGGTGGCGGGAGTGATGTCACAACAGTTTGTAAAGGAAAATCGGTTCATTTGGAAAATTCATCAATTCCTAATACTCTGTCTACTCCTGCATGTATGCATGTCACCCCAATTTCAATTTATTTAATGATTTATTGATATGATAATACTATATTGATTGTGTTTTAGGTTCTAAATCTATCTATCATTTCACTCCATCCTCTTCAAATTTAAAGATAGCAAAAAAGCTGTTGGAAGAGGATGTGACAAACCCTATTACAGTTGAGGAAAAAAGTATTACTATTTCAATTGGTGCTTTCGAACGTACAAGGGCCCTTTTAGGGAATCCAGACATTGGGAACTCATTTACCTTTACCGACTCTCATGTGACTTGGAATCCAACTAAATAATTATATCCTTCTCAGTTAGCGAATCAATCAACTGAACTCAGCTTTAATGTTTATTTCTTATTGTTTCACCAATAATTTTCCAAACAACATATGTATTACTTCTGGGTCAAGTTGCGTACTATTGAATATTCATTATTATTGTTCTAGTTTTATGAGTGAATGAATTAGATAACTTCTAATTCAAAATTCGTACTACTCCATATATCATTCTATTATATTGAAAAAATAATTTAAATTGTTATTAACTAATTTTTTCAATGTTAATTAATACTAATGATTAATTAATGTTAGGTCCATAAGCCATATGTTATTAGTTTTTTAAAAAAGTGTGTTGATAAAATTATTTAAAATTTTTATAACTAATTTATTCAATATTAGTAAATACTAATGATTAATTTATAGTACTGTTTAACACTTAAAATTATGTTGTGAGTTTTTTTTTCAATAATACATTGTAAACATTTAAAACAAATCTCTAATAAAACATATCTTAACTACGATAGATTATAAAAATGTTAGTTTTTATAATTCTTGAAAATGTCAACCATTTGGTAATGATTTATAGAAATCGTCACTAAATGTACACATTTAGCGACGTTTTCTAGAATTCGTCACTGAATGTAAAACATTTGGTGATAATTTACAGCCATCGTCACTGAAAGCTTGACATTTAGTGACGATGACAAAAAATTGTCGTTGAATGTAGAAGCTTTTGCGACTAAATAGAACTTTCGTCACCATATATTCAGCTTTTCGTGACGCTTTAAAAAATCGTCGCAATATATAGAACCTTTAGTGACGATTTTAGGGATGCGCCGCAAAATGTTTGATGGAATATGGTGACGTTTTCATCAATCATTTCCATTGTGTTATTTTCTGATGAATCTCCCAAATCGTCACCCATTTTGCATCATTTCGTGACGATTTTTATTAATCGTCATTAAATATTCAGCATTTTGCAATGAATTTTTCTGTACGTCGCTAAAGGTTTTCTCTTGTGCGATGCTTTTTGTTTCCGTCACTAAATGGTAAGTTTTAGTGACAAATGCTTTTAAACGTCAATATATGCTGTCTTTTGGCGACGATTTACAATTCGTCGCTAAAGAAATCGTCAGGAAAAGGTACCTTTATTGTAGTAATTGATTAAGAAAACTATTTTACATGATCTGGATTTTTCTGATTTATATACTGTTGAGGCACTTATAACCTCATTTTGGACTTATGATTGAGAGATTATTGGTTCTATTTTGATATCTTATTATGGCCGCATATTGTTATATTAATCTGGTGATTTGTTTCTGTAGTTCATTGATGTTGGTTATGCTGTCCAAGTGGGAGAATGACAGAATTTTATCATTAATTTTGTGGCCTAGCATAATAAACAATAAACATAATTTTATACAAACCCCGATTAATTAGATGTCAAGATCTCATACGTGTCATTAGACCTGTCGTCATGGGCTTGCTATAATGGGTAGGCTTGACCCATGTTTGAAGTATACAGGAGGCTCTACTACTAGTCAACCTTAAATACAGTTGCCCCATTAAGAACTGTGAGTGTGTTTTTCAGGGTTAAGAATAGCAGTAGTTAATCCTCTGCATTTCTTTCTCTCCGCTTCACAGAAAACCACAATAGACTCTATTGCTCCTCAGTTTCCAGGTTATTTGTCCATCCAATTTTTAAATCTAGCATATTGCAATCATAGGGTTAGTGTAATTGTATTGATTATTCATGACATTAATCAATAATTTCGTTTTATTTATTCTTTCAACTTGTAGATTGTATATCTACGAAGACAATTTCAAAGGAACTATAAAATTTTAGTGCGGCTAACCTAATCACTGCAGAAATAGGTTCAATGATAATGGTCTCTATTTTGGGAAATAAACCACAATGTAGAAGGATCCACACACTAGTTCAAATTCAGAATAAGGGGACATCAAAGTTTTATAACATTCATGTGATGCTATTATTGAGCACACAACATATAGTAGTGGGTTTAACAATGACAAGACATATGCAGGATATGACAATGGCAGGTGAGATAGGTGCAGGACAACGATAAGTTAATTAGAGAATAGTTCTGATATCATAGAAACATAATACTTGAAGAAAAGATTTGTATAGTAATATTCTGTATGAATTATATACAAGAAAGGCTCTATTATAGAATTATTAGTACATAAATGAATTACAATTAATTGCTCAAATATTTCATATTAATTACCAAAATATATTTTACATTACTTTTGTTATTGTTATGCAATCAATCCTATTTTTGCCGATATAATTGCTGACAACGACTATTTAAAATCTGGTTGGAAAGGAACCTTTTTTAATCAAACCCTAGATAGGACACGAATAATATAATGTGATGCGAGGAACAGAACTCGTCTTCCTTTTCTTAAGAGGTGCTTATCCACATCTGCTATCTTTGTCTGTGTGCATTGATCACACCTATAAGGCACCCCGGAGATTAACTTTGATTCCCATTCCGAAAAAAATGATATGCCAGTGGAAGCCACTACTTTAACAACGATGACGTGAAGTGACTCGAGAAATCCATGCATCACCGTTCATTTTCTACAACTTGTGTTGAAAATATGATGAACATACGATACAATCAACAATTTGATCAAAATAAATTGGTAGGTTGATATAAAACATAATTTAACTTTATTTATATTGCATTTTATTATTACTGAGGGAAACATTCAATTTAAGACATTGTGACAAACTGTACATTTAGCAATGAAAATAAATGTCCCTAAACAATAACAAATTATAAATATTTGAATTGAGAGTATGTTTAATATCATATCAAGAAATCAAGTGGAGTTTAAAAAAATGTACATTAGAAAACTCAATTTGATGTTGACCTTTTAAATTGGAATTATCTATACGACCTGGCATTTGTAGTCAATAGTTTCAGAAGCAAATGGATCAGAAATCAGAAGTGGGAGAACGGAACGTGGGTGACCCTTGGGTTCATCGTGTGACTTCGTGTGTTTGCCTTACATGCAACACACGACTATGAGATCATAGTTGCGTGTAAAGCCTTGGGAAGAAAAGATGCCTTACATGCAACAAGGGATTTCGTGGAAATTTCTTTCAACGCTAAGGTTAATATGGCTCTGATTCCTTCTCTCAATCCTATCCTTTATACACCTTTTTTTATAAAATTATAAACGTACATAAAAGAAGAAAAATGAATGGATGTTGATTGTAGTATATATTTGAGAGTTCGTGCATATTATTAATTAGAAAATCTGATTATCTAGTCTTTCAAAATGACAGTTTGATGAGAGTAATATGAAATATTTATTCATTATCTTTTACAAGACATTCGATAACAGTTTTTCGTATGGAAGATGCTGCTATGTTTATTACAATATTATATCGAGATTGAAATGTTAAGGAAAAATTGTCACATCATGCTTGCTAACAAGTTAATATGCTAATAGCAACTGGTTATTCTCTGTTGTTATCACATATAGATACGTCTCTGTCAAATAATCATCAAGAGTACGTCAGGAATCA
>JAOQMS010044162.1:0-10702 GCA_027563885.1 Erythroxylum longipes | reverse complement strand
GTTTGATCTGAAAGCAGGATTTTGGCAATTGGGTATTCACCCTGAAGAACGTTACAAGACTGCATTCTGCATTCCTAATACTCAGTACCAATGAACTGTTATGCCATTTGGACTGAAAGCTCCATCACTGTTTCAAAAGGCCATCACCAAAATCTATAAGCCTATCCTCAACAGTGCATTGATTTACATCGATGACATCTTATTGTTCTTAAAGACCCATGAGGAACATCAGGCCCTTCTTCAACAGTTTTTAGACCTTACATAACAGTATGGGATTATGCTTTCGGCCTCAAAAAGCACTATTGGTACAACTAAAATTGAATTTCTTAGAATGCAATTCAAGGATGGATTCTACCAGCCAGGCCCACATATTGCAGAAGAAAATCTCACCGTCAAGCAGATTCAACAGTTCCTTAGGATTGTCAACTACATCAGAGATTTCATACCACATGTGGCAGCCTACACATCATGCTTATCTAAGCTTCTACGAAAGAATCCACCAGTATGGGGAAAAGAACAAACAACCGCTGTTCAGCATCTAAAAAGTTTTGCAAAGATCCTCCACCTCTAAAGATATCTTAAAAAGGACAAAGAATCTTGCAAACCGATGCTAGTGATGAACACTGGGGAGCAGTTCTCCTTGAAGAAATCAATGATCGACATAATTATTATGGACATGCTAGTGGATCTTTCAGCCACTTTAAATCTCACTATCACATCTCATACAAGGAGATTCTTACAGTAAAACGAAGTATAGAAAAGTTTTCAATCCACCTCACTCCTTTCCAATTTATCATTGAAATGGATAATACTTCTTTTCCCAAAATACTTGAACAAGCTGGAAAAAAGATTCCCAGCCATTAACTTTTGCGCTGGCAAGAGTGGTTCTTAGCCTATAAATTCATCGTGAAACATTTAAAAGGTCACCAAAATCTCATTGCTGATTATCTTTCTCGACCTTCAAAACCACTCTTATTCTTCTCCTCTACACTTCAACTCCCAATTCCTTTATTTTGGCTCATGGAGTTTCCTAGATTTGCTAGATACCGTAGAGAGTTTCCTCCTTTGTTTGATAAACTACCTACTTATGTCAAAGATCGTTATCCTTTATTGCCACAAAGTCTTTTTTATTATCCGCATCTTGTTTTAGTTAAGGAGGATATTATTCCTAGCCCTGGTTTCTTTCATGCTACTTCTCCATACAAAATGATATATCATCTGTTTGATGATATATATGACTATGGATTTTGGCATCTTTGGGCATTGATGACATTACATACCTGTTCTATTGCCTTCTCTCCTCTACATTCGTATCGACATCTGTCAGATCCTTCTGAGTCCAGGTCTCTACTATGGACATTTCTTGAATGGTTTCAACCTTTGCATACATGGAAAGCAGAAATGTCAAACATTTTGACCAGGTATCACCTATGGGAAAGTTCTTTACAAAACAAAGATATCTTTGTTCTCTATATCCTCCATAGGCCTTATGTGATGACCACTACTGGACACATGTGCACATTCAACCATCTTCAACAATGGCGGGTTACTACCTCTTGGTTAGCTAATGAAACATCACTACTGACTGAACTCTATACATTGTTTGACCAGCTCAATCAAGTTAATGATGTGGCATATTCTGATATATGTACATCTCTTGGACCTTATTATGGTGATACTTCTCTAGTTGAACCTATTCATACACCATCACCTTCTCAATGGACTTTTGTTGAAGGCAATGTGATCCATATCCAGGTAGGAGACTTAACTCATCTCGGTTTTGATATTGCCACCAGTCCATCTTCTGAACAAGTCCAAGATTCTGATCCAGTCCAAGACTCTGACTCTGTCACAACACCATGGCTTCCAAATTGGACTCTTACCAATATTGATGATCTTATCGCCCAAGTTGACAGAGAAATGGAATTGACAGAAGACATTAATCTGTCACTTTCACAATGCGAAAGCATGATGATAGATGGGACCCTCACGTCGTCTTCAAACAACTATTGAAGATTCCATCTTATCATCTTTGTACAAAGTAGATGCTTTTGTACTGTTCATTTTTTTATTTTTATAAAAGTTAGGTGAATTATTTCTGCTTTTGTAAAAGTAGATTCCTTAGAGATAAGGTTAGGTATGCTTTTGTTAAAGCTACATTATTATGTCTCTAGGATAGTTTATTTTTTTAGACCTAGCTTTTTCTATATAAGCAGAGATTGAGTTTCATTGTAGGTATGCTTGAACCATTGTACATCTTATCAGAAAATGAAGAGTTTGTTCTTCACCTATCTCTTCTAAACACTTCTCTCTCCTAAAAGTAATCCCTTCATAGTTTAAAGATTGCAGGATGAGTATGCTCTACACTTGCCTTGTATAAGGATCTTGTGTATCAGAAAATCTATAATAGTCTGGAGAACTGTTGCTTCTAATTCTGCTACCTGTTTGTTTGTCAGAAGCATTAACGGGGAATGACGAGTAAGAGTGTGTGAGTGAAGTAGGGTTTCTAAGAGGCGAGAGCACTAAGTCCCATGTAAGCCGAGGGGAAGGCGTTGAGGGTAGTAAGACTCTGATAACTGGAACAACTACGTAATAAACACACTTCCAATCCAAATTTGGTTAGTCAATGTCGTCAACCAGTATGGTGGTTGAAGAGGTAAGTTAGCCTTAGCAGAGAAGATTAAACAGAAAAAGGTTATAGTTTCCATGTGTCATCGCCTATAACGGACCAAATGTGCGTAAAATGGTATCAGAGCCATAACCAGTAGCTGTACACTGATACCAAAGTGGTATTAGAGATATAAACAGTAGCTGCACACTGATACCAAAGTGGTATCAGAGCCATAGACAGTGAGTCTATGGTTAGGTAGAGCCGGTAATGCCGAATACACTTGCGTACCCCTTGAAGTAACTTTACTTCTCGCTTAGTAGCTTGCTACTGCTCATAAGTTACTTAGAAACGACCTTCGCATCTTTGCCTGGGGGGAACATATTTCAGGAAAAAAGAAGTATAAAAAAGAAAATAGTTGCATAAGAACTCATGGAAATTTCTGAAGACCCAGCACATTTATCGTCTAGTTTGTCTTTAGCTAGTTTGCCTAGAAGTGTGAAGCGTGTGTTATCAAACAAAATAGAAAATCTTATTGAAATTACTTATATGGCTGTAGAAAATCGTGTTTGTGAGTCTTCTTTACCTTTGTTAAGCCCTTAAAGTATCTATTCTCGTGACCATTCTTATCTACTAATAGACCTCGCGTGAAAGAAATCATCTAAAGTTCCAAATTGGAACAGTGTGGTCTCAGATCTACAATAGCAGAACAATACACAAAGCTTGAAATCCCTAAGGAGCTGATCACCTTATGGAGGGAGTAAAATCATACACATCTTTATGTTGGAGTTATACGACTTGTTCTTACCTTACATGGAAGAAAAGGTATTCCTACGACAGCCAGGATATCTCTCTTGGACACTGCCTACACAACATCCCAAAATGCTCTTATTGATACCTTGCTGACAACACTTGATAAAGGGAGTGTAATATTGAACATAGCACTTGATTTCAACATCAAGTTGGATGTTCCTACTTTATCTGAATGTCTATAAGTTCAGATCTAGATCACTGGAGCAGATCAAGATCCTACAGCCATCATAGCTACTTTACATCATCAGATGATCTATCGTCTGTAGAATCATGCGTTGGACTTCAACTTTCCCAATTCTAATTCAGATGCTCTCTACATGGTTGCTAATGTTGCCAATAATCAGACAACAATCATTTAGATCTCGAAGCAGTTACCTGTATAAGAGCTTGAAAAGTTGATGCCTGTAGAATGGATTACCAACTACCACAAGGTATTCCATGCGCCTCATGGACACTCTTTTCATACAACAACTCCTCCGATTCTGAAGACACCGAGAGATGGCTCAGTCAAATCCATCTACACCAGACCTAGAGATGACATGCCTGGTCCTTCTACATCAGGCTTAATCTTGATGATCCAGCCCATAAATCCTCAAGATCTACCAGATCTATCAACTGGGGCAGTAATCCTTAAGATCCAGCCCGTATTCTCTCATACGGAAGGTAACGACGTGGACATTATTTCAAATCCAATGGAGATCCAGTCTATGTAAGTCATCATCATGGACACTTTGTATGGGATGTCAACCCATCCATGTGCGAACCAGACTGCGAGATCTTTCTCAACCCAGACTCAGACTCGGATGACGATGATCCGAGATATCAACAGAGAAGGAAGAAGAAATCCAAGCCCAAGTCTAGGTGCTTGCCTTCTCATAATTATCCTCACCAAGAGGATTCAGATCAAAACGATCATAATGGTCCATCCATGATAGAAAGATCCAGACCAAAGTCTCTTAGAGAGATGCTGCGGTCGTCTCCAAGATCAGATAACTGCAGATCTATTGGTGGATCATGCAAATTTCAGCCAACAATTCCTATTACAACTCCTACTCCTATACCTTGCATGATGGTATTACCCCTTTACGCACCTGTGGTCCGTGACACAGGGAAACTATGACCTTTTTCTATTTAACCTTCTCTGTTAAGGCTAACTCACCTCTTCAACTACCATGCTGGTTGACGACATCGACTAACCAAAGTCAGATTGGAAGTATGTTTACTACGAAGTTGTTCCAGTTATCGGAGTCTTACTGCCCTCAACGCCTTCCCCTCGGCTTACACGGGACTTAGTGCTCTCACCTCTTATGAACCTACTTCAGTCACACAATCTTACTCGTCATTCCCCGTTAATGCTTTTGACAAGCAAACAGGCAGCAGAATTAGAAGCAACAGTTCTCCAGACTGTCATAGATTTTCTGATACACAAGATCCTTATACAAGGCAAGTGTAGCGCATACTCATCCTACAATCTTTGAACTAGGAAGGGATACTTTCAAGAGAGAGGAGTGTTTAGAAGAGATAGGTGAAGAACCAACTCTTCATTTTCTGATAAGATGTACAATTGTTTAAGTGTACCTACAACGAAACTCAAACTCTGCTTATATAGAAAAAGCTAGGGCTAAAAACGTAAATTATCCTAGAGACATAACAATGTAGCTTTAACAAAAGCATACCTAACCTTATCTCTAAGGAATCTACTTTTATAAAAGCAGAAATAATTCACCTAACTTTTACAAAAGTCAAAAAGTGAACAGTGCAAAAGCTTCTACTTTATACAAAGATGTTAAGACGGAATCTTCAATAGTTGTTTAAAGATGACGTGAGGGTCCCATCTATCATCATGCTTTCTCATAGTGAAAGTGACAGATTAATATCTTCTGTCAATTCCGTTTCTCTGTCAACTTGGGCGATAAGATCATCAATATTGGTAAGAGTCCAATTTGGCGGCCATGATGTTGTGACAAAGTCAGAGTCTTAGACTGGATCAGAATCTTGGACTTGTTCAGAAGATGGACTGGTGGCAATAACAAAACTGAGATGAGTTAAGTCTCCTGCCTAGATATGGATCACATTGCCTTCAACAAAAGTCCATTGAGAAGGTGATGGTGTATAAATAGGTTCAACTAGAGAAGTATCACCATAGTAAGGTCCAAGAGATGTACATATATCAGAATATGGCACATCATTAACTTGATTGAGCTGGTCCAACAATTTATAGAGTTCAGTCAGTAGTGATGTTTCATTAGCTGACCAAGAAGTAGTAACCCGCCATTGTTGAAGATGGTTGAATGTGCACATGTGTCCAGTAGTGGTCATCACATAAGGCCTATAGAGGATATAGAGAACAAAGATATCTTTGTTTTGTAAAGAACTTTCCCATAGGTGATACTTGGTCAAAATGTTTGATATTTCTGCTTTCCATGTATCCAAAGGTTGAAACCATTTAAGAAATGTCCATAGTAGAGACCTAGACTCAGAAGGATCTGATAGATGTCGATACAAATGTAGAGGAGAGAAAGCAACAGAACAGGCATGTAATGCAGTCAAAGCCCAAAGATGCCATAATGTATAGCCATCAATATCATCAAACAAATGATATATCATTTTATATGGCAAAGTAGGATCAAAGAAACCAGGGCTACGACTAATATCCTCTTTAACTAAAATAAGATGCAGATAATAAAAAAGACTTTGTGGCAACAAAGGATAAAGATCTTTGACACAAGTAGGTGGTCTATCAAACAAAGGAGGAAACTCTCTACGGTATCTAGAAAATCTAGGAAACTCCATGAGCCAAAAAAAAGGAATTAGGAGTTGAAGTGTAGAGGAGAAGAATAAGAGTGGTTTTGAAGGTCGAGAAAGATAATCAGCAATGAGATTTTGGTGACCTTTTAAATGTTTCATGGTGAATTTATAGGTTCAGAACCACTCTTGCTAGCACAAAATTTGATGGCTGGGAATCTTTTTTCCAGCTTGTTCAAGTATTTTGGGAAAAGCAGTATTATACATTTCAATGATAAAGTGGAAAGGAGTGAGGTGGATTGAAAACTTTTCTATACCTCATTTTACCGGAAGAATCTCCTTGTATGAGATGTGATAGTGACATTCAGAGTGGCTGAAAGATCCACTAGCATGTCCACAATAATGACGTCGATCATTGATTTCTTCAAGGAGAACTGCTCCCCAGTGTTCATCACTAGCATCGGCTTGCAAGCTTATTTGCCCTTTTTCAAGGATATTTAGAGGTGGAGGATCCTTGCAAATCTTTTTTAGATGCTAAACAGCTGTTGTTTGTTCTTTTCCCCACACTGGTGGATTCTTTCGTAAGAGCTTAGATAAGCATAATGTGTAGGCTGCCACATGTGGTATGAAATCTCTGATGTAGTTGACAATCCCAAGGAATTGTTGAATCTGTTTGACGGTGAGATTTTCATCTGAAAATTGCAATAATTCTTCTGTAATATGTGGGCCTGGCTAGTAGAATCCATCCTTGAATTGCATTACAAGAAATTCAATTTCAGTTGTACCAATAGTGCTTTTCGAGGCCGAAAGCATAATCCCATACTGTTGTGTAAGGTCCAAAAGCTACTGAAGAAGGGCCTGATGTTCCTCATGGGTCTTTGAGAACAGTAAGATATCATCGATGTAAATCAATGCACTGTTGAGTATAGGCTTGTAGATTTTGGTGATGGCCTTTTGAAACAGTGATGCAGCGACTTTGAGTCCAAATGGCATAACATTCCATTGGTACTGAGCATTAGGAATGCAGAATGCAGTCTTGTAACATTCTTCAGGGTGAATACCCAATTGCCAAAATCCTACTTTCAGATCAAACTTTGAGCAGATAACGGCTTCCTTGAGAAATAGTATCTGAGTACTAATCTTAGGCAGAGGAAACTTATCATCTTGCAGGAATGCATTCAAAGGCTTGTAGTTTATTACTAGACATTTCTTTCCACGTTTTTGCTCTAAACGTTTATTGACATAGAACACTTGGCAAGCCCAATCTGACTTTGTGGGCTCGATAAATCCTTGCTTCAATAGAACAGCGCACTCATCTTGTGCTAGCTTCAAGTCATCAGGATTCATTCCTGGATGTGTGGCTTTCGTAGGATTGATATCCTCATTCTTCTTAAATGGTAGGCTTATGAAAAAGCCTGAATTCTTCCACAGAGGATTTGGATGAGTAAATTGTGCATGAGACTCTGGACAGTAGCTCAACAGTTTATCTCTTAGTCCAGTGTAACATGTAGGAACCTGTGTAAGTTCAAACACGTTTTTTATGTCAGTGTCTGGACTCATAAGGTTTCGATACCTGAGGCCTGTGGGTAATATCTGTAGATGTTTGGCTTTGTAGTAAACATCTATTCCAATCAGAAGATCTGGGCCTGGTAACTTGCTTCCAAGAACTTTAGTTCAAACTGTACACTAAGGAAAGAAGCGGATGCCAATTCTACTTCTTGTTTGTAACCCAATCTTAAAGGAAATCCCATCAGCTGTAGTGAATTATTCTTCATGAGATGTCCATGCTTCTGCTGGTAGGATATTGGGCTTCATGATCGTACGACTAGAACCAGTATCCATAAACCCAATGATTTTAATGGGCTTATCATATATATCTTACTGAAAGATTTGGATCTGGACATAAGGTCGAGCTGGAGTACGATTTATCTTCATACATGTCTACTGTAACATGTATAGAGAAGCATCACTAGTAAAGGCAGATGATTGTGATGATACGTTTTCATTTGTTGAAACAAAAACAACAAACTGTGTTTCACTGTCCTCACTAGATTGTTCCTCTAATAGTTCTTCAATATGAGCTAAGGATGAATAGGCAAAAGTTTTTCGAGTTTCTCCAAGAATTTGGCATCTTTCTTGGTTGCCTTTGGACAGTTATTAGCATAGTGATCTAAGCTTCCACAGATAAAACATCGAGGCTTTCCCTTACGCCTATGTGAAGATTTTTTGAAGAACCTCATACGTCTATACTTTTTGCTTATACAGCTGTACTTTTTGCTTATGTTCTTCTGTTTGAAGTTTTGCTTCCAAGGCTTCTTGCCTTCCTTCTTCCTGTGGAACTTTCTCCTTCCGTAGTAGACTTGAGATTGATGAGCTTTCCTGCTGCTGTGATACTTGCAAGTCTGTTTATCTTTGCACTTAATCTGGAGATGAGGCTGTTTACATGCCTTTTTCAGAACTAGACCTCCTTTTAGGATATTCTTGAACAAAACATGCTGATCACATAACTTGTCAAAAGAAGCTATACAAAGCTGATGGATTTCTCCAAGAGATATTGTTGACATGTCTCTTTGAAGAGAAGCAATGGTCCTTTGTAGTTCTGCTTGTATTTTGTCTAGAAGGGATGAAATAAAAGTGTATCTCAAATTAACATCATTCCATCCATGCAAGAGATAATACCTTTCCATCATACGCTTGTAATACTTTTGAAGATCTTTCTTATCAAGCGAACAACATTTCATTTTGAAATATTCCTGACAGATTTACTTGTCAATCAACTGGAAGTCACCAATAAATTCTTTGTGAATTATGCCAAGTAATGCTCCAGCAGTTATAACTTGTATATACTGAAGTCGTTGATACTCACTAACACTTTGCCAACATTCTCGCAAAGTACCAATAAATCTGGACGTAAACTCAGACAAAATATCTGAAAGAGGATGATTAGGTCTAGTCATTTGTAAATCAATCCAAGCACCGAACTCAAGCAATCTATCTCGCCATTTCTTTAGAGGTAGATCATCAAAAGTAAACTAAGTTCCTGAAGTAGGCTTAGCTGTATATTGTGCATTCGGAGGCTGCACAGCCGCAGGTGTTTTCTGAGATGCTAGTTCAGGTCTGAAGGGTTCAGTACCTATGGATTCAGCTTCACTGATTTCTGGTTCTTCAGTATATTGAGGCATAATCATCAGAACATTAGATAACTCTGACAAATCAGCAAGATTTGCTAAACAATCAGTCAATGGTGAACTGATTTGTTCATGTGATGACTCTGATGGTTGTTCTTTTAAAGCGATGAAACTTTATTCATCTGAGCTACTAGATGGTGTTGCAGAGACTTCAGATGTATTGCTTTCCGCATCAGTTTTCTTCGAGTGAGAACTGGAATTATCTGCAAGAGGTGAAGAGGTCAGAGTAGCTATATACTCTGTCTGCTTAGCTTTATCCTTCCCAAGAAAAGAGGTGGAAGGTTGAACTGGTGCTGGTGGTGGAGATTCTAGAGGAGTATGAATCCTTAACGGCTTTCTCCAATGTTCTTCTAGCTCAAAAGATGTATAAGAAGATGATTATGAATCCTTAACGGCTTTCTCCATTGTTCTTCTAGATCAAAAGATGTAGAAGAAGATGACGCTTCTGTAACCTTTGAAGAATGATCAGAAACTCGAGGTTTAGGCATACGATCAGATGTAGACTTGGTCTTTGATCGTCGAGGCTTCTCTTGAACTTTCTGAGGATGTATATACTGTCTAATCAAAGGGTAATTGAATTTGAATACCTTTGAATAGTCAACTTCTTCTAGATACCTTTGATACATAGGTGCTGGATATGATGGCTGAAGAGTAGAAAACTCGAAATAGAAGAGCTATATATCTGTTGAGATTGAGAAGCATGCATGTCTGCTTCCATTTGATGTACAGTCCTTTGTATCTCTTATATGTTTCTAACTTTCAAGTCAAATTCTGGCCCCATGTATTAGCTAAGATGTATTGTTTGAGTTCAGCATCAAGGCGCTGAATCTAAGCTTTGTAAGATCGATACATCGTTTGTATCTGTTTCGCAACAGAATTGACTTTTTGATGCATAACAGTGTTTTGTTGACTAACTCCATCCAACTTGGAATCAATCCTTTTCAGAACTTTGTTCTGTGCTACTGCATTAGATGTCTGCCAGTTTAAGACTTCATCACTAGGATTTAACATTGGAGCTCCTTGTGAAGTTATTCCTGACGCTCTGATATATGGGTTAAAGATAACCCTCTGTGTCGGCCCCTGAAAATTTTTCCCATTAATTTAAGCATAATGGCTTAGGGAGTGAATGCATGAGAAGAAATTGAGGGTATTTTCTGTATACAGCTTAACTACCAAGGGTAAAGAGGACTTTTGGGAAAGGCATGGTGGACTTGCCTTCTTGGCAGAAGGTAGCGTGTTTGGGAGTGAAAGAATAGAAGAGAAGCTGCGGGTGAGAGTGGAAAGAGGAGAGTTGTGAGATAAGTTGCAAATTCTGTAAAGCTTAAGAGAGAATCCGAGTGTATTCAAT
>JAOQMS010044161.1:0-10702 GCA_027563885.1 Erythroxylum longipes | reverse complement strand
TTTCCTAATTTCTCCGATTAATCTCTCATGTACCCGTTTTTATAATTCAACCCGTTATCTGGAAACAGGATGTTACAAAATGACTATGCAATTGGATGAACTAACAAAGCATGTGAAAATGTTAACCATGAGGCTACCTAAAAATGTTCTAAATCAAGAGGTATGTGGTATATGTGGAACTTATGGTCATGGAGCTAATGTTTGTTTTTATTCTTTTGAATCTTTTATAGTTTAGGAAGAATAAGCAAACTTACTAAATGGTTTTCAACTGAGGGTGCAAAATGATCCATATCAAACAGCTAAAACCTTAGTTGGAGAAACCAACCCAATTTTTCATGGAAGACCAACAATCCCCTAATGCAGTCCCAACCACAATATCAAAATTTTCAAAGGAAAATTAATTCCAAGGGCAATCCTTAAATTAGAACCCACCAAGAAAGCCTTCTTTGGAGGAGAGTCTGAACGTGTTTATTCAAGTAACCACTCAAAATCAAGAAATGAACAATAAGAGATTTTACTCCTTGGAAGTTTTTGTAAAGAGGATTGAGACTCAAGTAGGGCCACTCACTGCTTAAATGCAAAACAATCAAAAGGGAAGGTTACCTAGTTAGCCTTAACAAACCCAAGCAGTTATTATTTTGAGAATTGGTAAGGTGATTGATAATCATAGTAAGATTCCTTCTAATCTATCTAATGTAAGTAATCAATAGGAGGAGAGGCTCATCAAGGAAAAAGATGAGCAACAAGAGGTAAGCAATGGGCACAACTCTTCAAGTCACATTCAGAAAGGTAAAAAACTTAGACATGCAACCAAAGGAAATAGAGGACCAAGACTGCGTAAGGTGACTGATCCTTATAGGCTACTAATTCCACATCCAAGCCGCCTTAAGGATTCAAAACAAGATGAGTAGTTTTCTTATTTATAAAACATGTTTTCTAAGGTTAATATTAATTTACCTTTTTTGGATGCAATCAGGAAAATTCCAGGTTATGTGAAGTTCTTCAAGGAACTAAGCACCAAAAGACTGAAGTTTGAGCCAAACGAGAAGGTAATAGTTTCATAATTGACAAGTGAGGTTCTTCAGCAGCAACTACCCCTCAAATTGAAAGATCCAGGGAGTTTTATTGTAAGACTATCAATGGGTAATGGTGATAAGGTTAAGGGTATATTTGACCTTAGAACCAGTATAAACCTTATACCTTACTCTATTTATGTGAAATTAGATCTAGGATATTTGAAACCTACAAACAAGTATTTGCAATTAGTTGATGGGTCAATCCGTTATCCAAAAGGAATAATAGAAGATGTGTTGGTAAAGGTAGGAGGATTGATTGTCACCATATACTTTGTTGTCTTAGACATGGGGGAAGTAAAAGAGCAAGAAAAAGGGCACACCATACTCTTAGGAAGGCCTTTTATGGCCACTACCAATAACTTGATTGATGTGAAGAATAGAAAATTAACTATGAGTTCTGTAAGAAACAACAGAATTTTTAATCTTTAATGTTGAACCTATCCCTAATACTACTATTTATGAATAATGTTCTCTTGTTGATAAAATTAATACTATAAACTTCAATTTTGCCTTGTTTGAAGAATAAAGGGAATTGGACTTGGTTAAAGAGATTGATGAGTATTGCTAATTGCTAAATGATGTAACTAAGGGAGAGTTTGGAAAATTCTTAAACATAGATCCTAATGAAGAGAAGAAGACAGTGCAATCACTCACTCTGAGCGATCCACCTTAAGCATGACTGTTGAGGTGTCCAATTACAAGACATTAAAGAAGCGCTGAATGGGAGGCAACCCATACAATTTTTATTTTATTTTTCAATTATTTGTTTGTTATTCCTTTTTAGTGAATCTCAACTTGGTTTGTTTGCTTTTTATGTGCAGACCTAATTTTTAGTCTCTTCTATTTGTTCTCCTTTCAGCTGTTCTCCACTCTTCGATGCTGTATGCCACTCTTCCCACCGCATCAACATAACCCCTACCCCCACCCTCGTATCGTATTTCTTTCCTTATGCTTTTTATTATTTTATTCCTTGTTAGTTTAATTTATTTTAGTTTTAATGTTTGTCCTTGTTTGCATTATTTTGTGTCTTAGATCCTACTATTATTTTCTATTCACATTATGAATAGCGTGATATTTAAGTGTGGGGGGATAATATTTAATTAAAAAATTGATTTTGTGTTGTGTGTTTGTTTTTTTCCATTTAATAGTTAGAGATGCATGGTTATAAAATAAACTCGATTAGGATTAGAAATGCATAATATGAGTGAATGAGTATACTTGCATGCTTAGACTGATTAACTTAGATTTTGATTAAAAAGACATTAGTTTGTTGTGATAGATGAAAGTCACTTTTCTTTGGTAAAAATTTGAGCCCTATGAAATATTTAACACCAAATTCAAGTATTCTTTGTTGAAAGTGTTCTTTCTTGATTAGGGAACTTTAGAACTTGCTTGCAAATACCAGTTGAGATCACATAATCTTATGCAAACATTGAAATAATGAAGGAAATTAGGATTTTCCCCTTTTACTTAAAAAGCCACCATAATGTTACCATTAGTGAGCTCCTTGAGCTTAACATGAAACCTTTTCTTTCTTTAATCCCAAAATATAAGTGTTTACCTTAATTATTTATCCTTTTTGTTGTACCTCCTATAAGGCAAGTTGAGCATTTGAAATGGTATTCTTGGGTTTAGGAAGTAATTGCTTGAATAAGTGTGGGGGATCATAGCATATAGTTGGCTATTACATTAGGAATAGGTATGGTTATTGCAATTATCTCTATCCTAAATTTTTCTTCTCTTGATTTGCTTGTTTTAAATAAATAAATAATTAATGAATTAAAAAAAGAAAAAATAAAGAAATGGAAAAGAAACAAAGGTAAGAGAAGAAAACCATAAAATGAGAAGAAAGAGGAGAGACATAAAAAAGGGGAGTGTTAACCTTGTTAAATAAGAAGAAAGAATTGATTGTTTCATGCTTCATTGTTCTGTATTATTTTAAACGCTCAATTTGTTCTATGGTTTTAAACTGTGATTTTCCTTTCTCCTTAGCCCAACCATATTACAACTAAAATGAAGACCTTTGGATTGATGTTTGTGATTGATATGAATGGTGGAGATTGGATTAGTAAGCAAGCCTATGGTAGATGCCTTACATGAAATGAATGATGAGTGAATATATCTTACCTTTGAATGTATAAAAATATGGAGAGTGGATTGAGTATCTATCACACTTTTTAATGGTCTTTGAGTTGAGGTATTTGTTAATTTTGGCTATGCATGAGGAGAATAGTCTCTTATAGAGAATTATAAGTTTCAAGTTCTCAATTTGTGTTTATTGAAATGATCGTTGATAACTTTGACTATTATGGAAAATCGTTATTTTCACTGGTTGTTCTTGTATAGTCTAGTATTCTTTATTTTATTTGAAGACAAATATGGTTTAAGTGTGGGGAATTATTGTGTCTAATTTCTATTGATTTTGCTTGCTTCATATCTTGATTTTTGTTACAAATTCTTATGTTTTAATCTAAATTTGAAATAAATTGAGTGAAAATGGCATGAATGTTGAATGGAGTATCTTGCGAATGTTGCATGAAAACAAGAAAAATTATGCATGAAAGAATGAATGTTGGACGTGAATTATGTATAGTGTAAAATTAATTAATTAATGTATGCATGTTAATGGAGTCACACCACAGTCACGAGTGTGATAGAAATTTCGTTAAATGATTTAATGTTACGTGTCATCTAGTGCAGGCTTTGACGATGTAAAAACCTAAACTTGGACTTGAGCTACAAATAGGAAGAGTAAGAGAGGCTAGAGGTGGACAACCGCAAAAAGCAAAGAAGAAAAAGAGAGATAAAGGGCTGGACAAGGCAACTTTGGAGGCAAAGAAAAGAAACAGAGAGCAAAGGTAGAGAAAAGAAGAGAGACAGTCGAGTGAGGAAAAATATTAGAGAGGTGAGCTTAAAGTAGAGGCAGAAGGCAAGAACTAACGCTAGAGAAGTGGAGCTTGGCAAGAGATCTACTGCTAACTTACATCTGAGAGTCTTTATTTGTTTGTTCATCCTTATTTCATTTTATGCTGTTGTTGCCTAACTGCTTTATCTTCTGTCATTCTCATTTTATCTTCTGTTGTATTCTCATTTTATCTTCTGCTGCATTATTTGAACTTTTTGGTTTAACTATTCTCCTATGTTAGTGGCTTTGACAGTCCCATTTCAGTTTAGTACTCCATTTATTACTTTAAGACTTCTGTGTTACTATTAACTATAGGATTGAAGTATTTGGAGATGATTAATATTGTTTATTCCATGATGGGCTAATTACTTATTCTTGAGGATTAATGTAGCTAATTGTCTTCTTATTTACTATAGTTTCTGAGCTTATTAAAAGTAATAGTATGGCCAAACTTTGCATCATTTTTGTATTAAAAGAAGGATCGAGAGAAGAAGTTAAATATAGAACAAGAAACTATAAACACTTAAGTTATGAATTAGAAAAATATTAACTTAAATGGGTAATTATTAGTTGCGTTTAATAGTTAATTTAGATGATAAAATTGTCGAATACAAAAGTTATATTAGTTTATTATTTGAATTGATTTTAAAATCCAACTATTAATTTTAGTAAGACAATTATCCAACTACTTTACTCTAATCATATGTAGGAGATTAAATTAGTAAAATTAATTCTTAAGAGTTTTCCACACCAGTTGATCAAATCATTTTTAATTCCAGTTAAATTATCTTACTTTTTAGTTTATTTGTGTAATTTTATTTAAATCCTTTGCTCAACAAATTGGGATAGAATGTTTATGATTGAATATGTTTTTTTATTTTTATTCAAGATTAATTTGAGTGAACCAATTTCATCTCTTTGAGAGATGACCCTGGATAATCAACTACAGCTACCTCGTATACTTGCGAATAGGATAACCTAGGTATTTTTGGAACTTATTTTGGCATAATAGCTAACAACAAGCTCTGTTAATCCCAGCTTTCCCTTAGGTTATGTTTAATTAAGATATAATTTTAAAATAAACCTAACTACCGAATAACCTAGAATACGCTCTTTAGATTTAATTGGGCAGCTGTATTAAGATATAGAAAATAGACCAATCTAAGCAACAATCACATAAGTTCGAGTCATTTAACCTAGGCTAGCTTATCTCTAATGATTTAACATCATTAGTTCCACAAATGAATCAAAATACAACAATTACGAATTGTATTAATAATTCTAACAATGGGTTCCAATATAAACAATTTAACAATAACAAGAATTCAATTATCCATAAATGAATACCCAAATTGATTAAACAAAGGACAAACTAAACAATTTTGAGAGAGAGATTCGATATTAAACAAAGAGAAGATAAGCTTAACCGTGTGCACTCTAGGCGTCAATTTAACCTCCGAATCGGTGTTGGGAAGTTAATCTTCCATCTTCTCCATGAGTCTTTAAGAAGTAGCTTCTGTCACCTCCATTTTTGTTGAAAACTGAAAAGAAAGGAAGAAAAACCTTCTATGTCCACCTAAGAAAGAAAGAAAAACCTTGTATATCCACCTCCCTTTCTGCCATCGCAAAACAATCCGTTTATAGTAAAAAAAAAACTAGGTTAAAAATGGGACATGTGGTAAGTTATGAGAGTGACTTGGTGTGTCACACCCATAACACAATTTTCATGGGCATGACATGCTCTCACGACCATGAGAAATTTGTCATGGCTGTGAGACACATCTTATAGCCATAAAAAAGCTATTCTTCATTCTTTTTGGTGCTTTTTTGTCTTATCTCCATTCCAATCCTTCTCCTTCTTGCTTCATGAAGGCAATAAAGTGTGAATCTTGAGAAAATGGCTTAACAAGTATGCTTTTGGGTCACTTTAGCTATTATGCTTCCAAATTGTACCTAAAATCAAATATGAACTAAAGTGAGTGTCTTAAGCATTCTAAAGCATTAATCACTAACTGTCATGGATTAAATGTATGAACAATTAAACAAATAACAATAGTTAAGACCTTAGGTATGTTAGTCAAGACACAAGCCCTTTCCCCTTAACAAGCATCAACTTTTTAAGCTTGCCTCTTAAGGATCTAAGTTAACCAATCCTCCTTGTATAACTTAAAACTTAAATAAGATCATAGGTTCGATACTTTCTAACACACAGAATCCTTATACAAAGGCAAGTGTAGAGAATACTTATATCTCTCGACAACAGAAGTAAACTTATTGAAGACTCAAGCTTTCAAAAGAGAGAGATTTTAGAGAGAAGCCATATAGAAACACACAACTTTATTGGATAAGAACTAGCTTAAATTCAAACTTTTCAAGATTGGAGGAGCAGTAGTATGAATGAAGCGTCAATGAGGAGTATGAAATTCTTTCTTGCAATTCGTGATCCACTTCATAGATATAAAATTTTGCCAATTGTTATGATGATAACTATCATGGAATTTAGATGACTGTTGTCTTGTTATGAGACCTGTCTGCCACTATATAAATGACATCTCATGTAGAGTTTGGAAAGTTTAGATCTAGAGCATAGTTCTGTAATTTGTAAATGATTTGATGATGGAGTGTGGCCATGATAGCAATAGGATCTTATTTAGCTCCAACAATTTAGATTTGGATATTCAATATTATGGGTAGAGTCGAATCATCAAGCTTGATGTTGAATAAGGAGCAATAGTCATGATGACACTTCCATTATTGAGAGTGGTCAAGAGAGTAACAATCAAGGCATTCTAGTAAGATGTGTAATGTTTCTCCTTCTTTATGTGTTATGCACAATTCTCCATGTTTTGCATTTGATCTCAAGCATGGATTCTTACGTAATTGTTTGAGTTGAGTTTCGCCTTTTAGCATAGCTTTGAAAAAACTATGTTGTTCACATTAGTCATCTAGCATAATCAAAGTTAATAATAAAGTATCAAACTTATGATCCAATTTGAGTTTTAAGTTATATAAGGAGGGATGGTTAGCTTAGATCTTTAAGAGGCAAGTCTTAAGAGCTGATGTCTGTTGAAGAGAAAGGGCTTATGTCTCGGTTAGCATACTTGGAGTCTTAGTTATAATCTTCTTTGTTGATCATAGAGCTCTCATAGAGGTCTGCTCTATCATAGCACCAGTGGTTTTCTGTTATCTCAGTAAACCTCTAGCTAAGATTCCTGAGTGGTATCAAAGCCATATGCTTTTTAAGTGACTGTGGTAGAGTTATTATTGATAAAAGTGAGTAGGGAGAGGCCCAGATAAACATAAGTGAAGTTCCACCCACTTGGGAACCCTCACTAAAAGGTTACGATGATAATAGGAGACCACTGGAATATGATAGACAAATAGACAACCTCTATAAGAGCTCTAAAATAGACAAATAATTGAGACACAAACCCTTTCTCCTTAATGGGTGTCAACTCTTAAGGCCTACCTCTTAGGGATCTAAGCTGATCAATCCTCCTTGTATAAATTAAAACTAAAATAGGATCATAAGTCTGATGCTTTCTAATGCATAGGATTCTTATATAAATGCAAAGCATACTTGTATCTCTATATGATAGAAGTAAACTTATTGAAGACTCAAACTTTCAGGGGAGAGAGAGAGATTTTAGGGAGAAGTCATATGGAAGCATACAACTTTATTGGATAACAACTAGCTTGAATTTAAAATTTTGTGTGTAGATGAGAAGAGTATGGAACAACTATCATCATTTGATATTTGTTAGTGAGATCGACAAGTTATTATAAGCTTTTTGAGTATTCTGTAAAAGAATTAGAGTCTTAGTTGTCAGTGTGATTATCAGAGCTATCTAGTACTGTGTGACTTTCAAAGCTATCCAGAGCTAGTTGAAGGTTAGCTATGAATTCTTGTTTGGGCATTGGTTCTTTTGTTGTGTCCAAGGAAGGTCTTTCTTTTGGTGGAGAAGTTGATCGTGTATTGATTTGTAATTAAAAGTTGATGGAAAGTCTTTTGCTGGTCGATTTAGGTTAGAAGGTTTTGGTAGTTTTGCAACAGTTTATCTGAACAACGGGTAAGACATTTTGAAGACATTTCTATGGTCAGTAGCATTAGGATAAGATAGAGTGTTGTAAATAAGTCTTAAATGTTAAGGAGTATAGTTCAAATATAGCTATAGATTGTTCTTTAGCCGTATCTGACTCAATTATTTTAGGTTTTTCTCGAACTTTTTGAAGTTCTCATTCTTCTTTGGAGAATGTCCACAATAATGTTAGTCAATATATCTTCTCAAATTAGAATTAAGTTGGCCGCTTGATTGAATAGTCGTTTTGTCTATTAGGACAGACCATTAAGTTTTGAATAAACTCTGTAGAGAACTTTTTTTTGCTATAGTATTTTATGTCTTCCAATTTAGTGCTTCTTCTTTTAGAGAAATAAGTGTATTGATACCTGTGGATGATACCTATCGATCTTGAGTATGGCCTCACAGATACCTCAGTCCTCTTATTAGTCTGGGCTTTTAAAGGAGGAAAATCTTCCTTATATAATGTCATCATCATACAAGGTAGTGGTTTAGGAATCTCCTTAGGGATTGGAGAAACTATTGGCACAGAGCATCTTGGTTGGATCAAGTGTTCCTTTCCAACTACTCTCAATAGTTCAGAGAGATCCTTTGGTTTAGATTTTGGGTCTTAAGTTATTATCTTGATCATCACTATCAAAAACATCATCCATCCAACATTCAAAGTTTTAATCATATTTAGATGGATCTACATCCTAGGTGACATACACTTCATGTTCATCGGAGTAGATAGCATGGATTGGAGGGACACTAATGCCTTCTTTATGAAAAAGGTTAGACTAATCATCATTATCGAGCCAAAAGTGGCTCCAGATGATTCTGGGTATTCTTCTCTAAGCTTGTTGAAAACGAATTTAATGTTTCATCTTTCAAACTTCTCAAAATTGGAGGAGTGGTAGTATGAATTCAGCATCGATGAGGAGTATGAAATTCTTTCTTATAATTTGTGATCCACTCTACGGGCATTAACTCTATCAATTGTTGTGATGGCAACTATTATGTAATCTGGATGATTGTTGTCTCATTCTGAGACCTATCGGCCACCCTGTAAAGGGTATCTTATGTAGACTTTAGAAAGTTCAGATCTAAAGCATAGTTCTGCAATCTGTAAATGAAATGACGGTGGAATGTGCCATGATAGTAGTAGGATCTTATTTAGCTCCAAGAATGTGTATTTAGACTTTTAGTCTTATCTTGATATTAAAATCTATAGCAACAGTCATAATGACATTTCCATTGTTAAGAGTAGTCAAAAGAGTATGAATGAAGGCATTATGGTAAGTTCTATATGCTGTATCTAGGAGAGAAATTCTAGCTGTTATTGGAATTCCTTTTCTTCCATATAATAGTAACACTATGCTAATAGCACCTAAACAGAGATGTATGTAACCTTGGTCTAGACATAACGGGATTAGCTTAGATGGAAACTCTAGAGTTACATAATGTTCTACATAAGTGGATTTTAGACTACACTGGTCTAATCTGGATCCTTAGATAAACTCTTCAGGTTGAGATCTATACGTGGAGATTAAGAAGCGAATACTCCTTGTAAAAGATCTAGATCTATGATATAGGCTATATGGGCTTAATAACGATAGCTGGGTATCATGAATTTTAGTGTCCTCAGATAAGTGGGTAATTTCTACAAGGTTTTCTATTTTACTAGAGAGAGTTTTCTTAAGGTGAAAAGGAAATTGTCCTAAAGAAAGAGCTGAAGAGAAATGAGTTAGGTTTGATGAGGTTGGAACTTCACTCATGTTTATTTGGGCCTCTCCCTACTCACTCTTATTAACAATAACTTTACCACTATCACTTAAAAAGCATATGGATTTGATACCACTCGAGAACCCTGGTTAAAGGGTTATAGAGATAGCTAGAAACCATTGGCAATATTATTGAGCAGACCTCCATAAAATTTCTAAGATAGACAAAGATAAATGTAGCTAAGACCCTAGGTATGCTATCTGAGGCATAAATTAATTTGAAATGGAGAATTTACTAATTTAAAAAAAGCAAGCGAGTGTCAAGGTAATAAATTAGTCTCAAGAAAAATCCAGAAAAATCTTTTTTTAAAGATATTTTTGAAATAATTAAATAATATTTTTAAGTAATGCCATTTTGTATGTAAAAGTATTGCTATTATTTGCATTTTTATATGTGTCTCTGGTTTTGAAAACATCCTTTGTAATATCTATTATAAGAAACTGATTTCTCTTGGATAAATTAAAATTATTTAATTTTCAAAAAAATCTCAAGAAGAAACAATGAGTTACTCATATTTGATTGTAAGCAAAAGTCATTCACTGCCACAATATTAATATATTGCTATTAAGTTTAGAGAGGTAGATGACAACAGAGGAGCTAGCTTGAAAAATACATAATGTTTAAAGTGAAAGAAGACTGGGATCAACATAGTAGATGCTCAACTTACCACATCAAATGTTGGATCCCGCTTTTAGGATTTTTATATTTTTAACTTCTTTTAATTATGTTAGTAGATCATCAAGCATGGGAGTAAATTAGAATTTATGAAGTAGAAATTTATTGGAGTTTAATATGGTATAGTATGGATTTTGGTAAGGTGGTATAAAGTAAAGGAAGGAGTTAGTAGGAATTTCATGAATATGGAAGGGTAAAGATTG
>JAOQMS010044160.1:0-10703 GCA_027563885.1 Erythroxylum longipes | reverse complement strand
CTTGATTCTTTTGCCTCTCTTGAAACCCTCCTTGATTTCCTTCAGAAAAGACACAACTCCCATTCAATAGAAATTCGAATTTGACTAACCCATAATACACATTCATTAAAATGGATTCTAGAATACTTAACCCACATATTTTTTAAGTTCTTTGAACCAAAACCTTTCAAAACTCCAAGAGATAAAAAAAAACAACTTACCTTGAATCCTCACCAAATAATGAAATTCTTGGCTCTAAAGAAAGTTCTTTCCTTCCTCTTTCTTTTTCCCTTCTTGAGTAACCTCAGATTCTCTCTTTAAACCTCAAAAAAATTGTGACTTAGTTAAAAACTCTATTCTTTTCACTCTTCTTCGAAACCTCTCTTCTTTTTCTCTTTCTCTTCTTTTCTCTCCCATTCTTGTTTTTCACTCTTCTAAGATGACAAGACAACAATTCTTTTTCCCAATGTACCCTTAATGAGTCCCAAAAGTCCACTTTACCATTCCTTATAAGCTTAGGCTCCTTTGATACTTAAGTTACATGCCAAAAATGCCCTCAATTCATTCTTATGCATTTATTTCACTAACTAGTGAAATAAAATTTTACTCACATTGTAATAAATAATTAATATCCAAAAATGATTATATCATGATCCCAAAAATTATTCTAAGGCAAAAATTCAAATCTCATGCTTATTTCCATAAACTATTATACTTAATTTAACGAAAAATTTCGAGGGCCAACACTTAATCTCATTACTAAATCAAAACAGAGTTTGAACAAAGCTTTGTTGGGCATTTCAAGCCACAATACATCATAATCTAAAAATACATGTTTTACACAAAGTATAATTCCTCAAAATGCAACTAAAGCTTTGTTTTACAAAAACTAACTGAAAATACAAAATAAGCAAAATCTGAAGTAATACCTTTATGCTCGATCACTTGATCGCTTGCTCATTGCCTCAAGATGGGACAGAAAAAGAGGGTGAGCTTAAAGCTTGTGGGTAACAATTTTATAATCGGTAACAAGCAAAACCATTGCAAATTCACAATACATCATGAAACACATATTTCCAAATTCTTAGTTCATCAAACACATTATAAGAAACCCAAATCATGAATTCAATAAACTTGTCAACACATAAGCACATCAAAATGGTTTGGGAGGTCCATAAACAGAACGAGCTAACACATTCCTATGAAATAGTCCTGTGTAGTCGTGAGCAGCACGAACTAACACAATCCCACATAGTGGTTTTTGCGTAATCGTAAACATGAGGGAGTCCTCGAAGGAGCTCCATGCCACTTGTGGGCAGGCGGGAGAAGCCTTTAGTCAAAGTGCACTTGACATACTGAATGGACCAGACCAAACCCACATAACATGTATTTCATAAATTGTAAACTTGTTGCCCAAAATGGCACTTTTTTCGAAAAGTGATTTCATAAACATAGTAATTTATTTATTTCAAACAAAGATTCATTTTCGCATTCTTTTCATAAGTCATCCACACATTATTCATATGCCAAACATATAGTACTTTCTCAAAGCATTCAAAGAGCAATAAATGCACATTTATAATACAATTGAAAAAGAACATTTACTTTCTTGATTTGGAAGAAACATGAATGGCTTATTATCCAATTATAAAAATGTAACCCACCTTGAATTCCTTGCTTAACAGTCACTCAAAGATGCCTCTCTTCTTACTTCTCTTGCCTCTCCTCTTGGTTTCCTTCAATTTTAGCAAAAATCCCAATTCAATAGGACTTCCAATTGAGAACTCAAAGAAATATATACACTAAAATTGATCCTAGAATACTTAAACACATGCATTCCTTAAGCTTTATAAACCAAAAACCTTCCAAAAATCTAAAAGTTTAAACATGAACTTACCTTAAATCTTCAGCAATTATTGAGTCTCTTAGCTCAAATGGAAGCTCTAATCTTCTTCTTTATTTTTCCTTTCTTGAACAACTTCAAAATCATTCTTTAAAACTAAGAAAATTGGAAACGTAGCTAGCTTTCTCTTGTTTTCTTCTTCTCTCACGATTTTCTCTGCCTCTTCTCTTCAATTTTCGTTTTCTTCTTCTTCAATTGCAAGACAACACTTTTCCTCTTCCCATTTTACCCTTAATGAGTGATAAAAGTCATCTTTGGCCTTCCGTATAAGCTTTTTGGTTTCTAAACTTAAGTGACATGCCAAAAATGCCCTCAATTCATTCTTAAAGCATTAATTTCATCAACTGGTGAAATAAAATCCTATTAACATTGGAACAAATAAATAAACTCCAATAATAAATCTATTATGACCTTATAATTTATTTAAATCATGTTTAACAACTCCATTCATTCTAAGGCCAAAATTCAAATTCCATAAAATATCACGCTTAACTCAAGAAAAATATTTCGGGGGCCAACAAATATATTTAAGGGGACCCATGAACCGACCAGCCCTAAAAATAATAGGAGCTTAGCAAAATTGAATATCTCAGACTGGATTTCACAGCAAAACAACAATCATACATGCATCCCGTGGACCAAAGAAGGGCCTTACCTAGTTTTGAAATCTACCAAGGGAGTATAATGGAAACTTCCATTGTTTTGTCAGATGAAGAAAACATCGCATCAATACATTGCATCCTTAAAAAAGTAATATGACTCGTAAATATGATGTACGAAACAAGGAAATATAAGAAACTAAGTTAATAGCTCACTTTTTTAGTTGATATATTAAGTCTAAATAATAAACATAATCTAAATTTGAGAAGAAAATGTGAAATTTGCAAAGGAAAGTTGTAAGTCTACAATGAAGAGAAATTTGTAATTTTAAATATAAAATTTAGCAAGTAAAATAGTGATTGCAAATTTTATTCATCATAGGAGAATAGTAAACAACATGAGCACTTACTCGCATCTTTTATTCATCATAGGAGAATAGTAAAAAGCTGAATAGTGATTAAAATAGTGATTGTAAATTTTATTCATCATAGGAGAATAGTAAACAACAACACTTACACCCATCTTTTATTGATCATAGGAGAGTAGTAAAAAGATGGATAGTGATCAAAATAGTGATTGCAACTTTTATCGTCCACATTGTACATATAAGGATTTATCATCAAAGTTTGATCTTTGAAATGTTAGACAAGTTGCCAGAAATGTAAGAAATTAGAATAAAACCTGACCTGTGCTTTACTTGTCCCCAAACTTATCTATAAACGAGCAAAAGCGATCGAGTTTAGCTAGAATCTGGTCATTCTTTATATTTACATCCTCATTTTGTTGCTCAAGCATATCATTTTGTTTTTTAAGTTCTTCATTCATTTTTTGAAGTTCTTCTCCATTTTTCTCGAGTGCCTCAGTTTTATGCTGGAGTTGGGAAATAATTTCATCATTTTGTTTTATAACAATATCTAATTGTCCTTGAACATATCCCACTTCACCAAAGCTACTACCAAAGCTATCACAATAACTTTCCTTCAATTAACCTTCAAGACCAAACACTTTACTTCTAGTAACCCCAAAACCATAACCAACTACACGCGAACTTGAATTACTAGCAAAGTACATATACTCATTAAAGACTTGACAAAATTTTACGAAAAATTAAAAACAAACAGAAGGTCAAAATAGTGACGTACTTTGATTTTGATCATCATCACCACACATTATCAATAAATTAAAGTAAGAAAATAAGAAAAACAGCTTCATAGCTTTCTAAATACTTATACAAACATGGCAAAAATACAGATTATAAAGCGATAATTAAAAAAAAACTTATAGTTGGTGGAGTCAAACATGGTAATCTACAATAAAGGCCTAAAAGTAGTTGATCCTTAAACCATTACAGTTACAAGACTTTCAATGTGAAGTTAACTTAAATTAGGTAATTCAATTAAAAAGCACAAAACAAAGAAGATGCACAATAATGAAAAATATTGAGAAAAATAAGAATATTGAGGGTTTGAGACAGAAAAAACAGAAAACTTGGGGAACGGAAACAAAGGAGGATCTTATCAGTGCAAAAGTCCGAACAACAATTTGTAGAAAAATCAACACAAAATAAGACGAATACGAGAGAGAGAGAGAGAGAGAGAGAGACTTGCAAAAGATTAGTACAGAGTTTGTTGTTTGAGGTTAGCGAGAGAGCAAAAGAGAGCGAGATGGCTTGTGTCGTTCACATTTTTTGAAAGTTTGATGAGAAGAGAGTGAGACGGAGAAGGGGGATAAGGTCACAAGCGTTGGGTAAATTTGTTCTATTTAGACAAAAGGATGGTCCTGCCTAGCTGAAAAAGAACATAATAAGCGTTAGATAAATCTAGAAGCTCGTAACATGCCAGAACTTAGACGGAAGGTTAGGGGTGTTTAAGTAAATTGATAAATCTCTAGCGAGTTCAAATCAGCTCGGTGTTATCAACCACTTAGCAGCACTACCTCGGTGCGCTTGTAAGTGCCACTACCATATCTTAAAAGTTTATGTTGAACTTAATTCATTGTTTATTTATATTAAGCAAAACCTTCATATATATGTATATATACTCAAATGAATCATTCATATGAACATTTTCTTTATTTTGTAGCAGCATATAAAATAAGGTGCGACAGTAAACACTTTGATTATAAAACTAAACACTTCTTTTGTGGTATCAGGAAGTAAAGGTCCATTAGAAAACCATTCATCTTCTCATGCACCTATAAGGATTTGAATCGTAGTTAATATAAGGAACTATGGGATCTATTTCACAATTGATCACAACTTTAGGTTGCCCTAACCAATCAAATTGATCATAACAGGGATGTTGTTGAATCTTTAGCTAAAAAATGAGACGACATCAATTAGTACCTATCAAATCTCAACGACTTTATTAGTGAGTTTGTCAGTTACTAGTTCCTTTTGTTTTTTATGCAATTTGCAAGTAATCAAATGATGAATGCCCTATCTCAGCTTCTAGTTAAAAGATTCAAAAGAAGTGACTAGAGAAGATATTAATTAAGCAACTAATCGTTGTCTTCAGTTAGGCACTTTTAGAATGTATGTTCGCTTTCGGGGCCAGTCTCAATCATTTAATTTTTAGTAAATCCAAAACTAAAGCTACTAATAGCCATAGTTAAGTTTTTTATTGCTTTTTGTCTTTTTAAGTTTTTAGAACTTATATTAAATTAGAATCAGAGTTAATAAGAGTTAATTTATAGCTGGAACAATAGTCAATTTATCATACGGAAATTTTAGAACGCTTAGACTCTTTTTTAATATATTCTTTAGACAAATTTTCCCGTGTTAAATAAATGTCTAAAAACTCCACCAATTCTTAGATTATTTAAGAAAATTATTATAAACATGTAGGCATAAGCATCTAAAACCTCCTTATATTGTTGTTGTGAAACTGCTGAACTTTATCCTAAAGTCCTTTAGGTCTTAAACTTCATTTAAAAATGACAGTTTTATAGTTATGCTGCAAAATCAACTAGCTCTTAGACCTTACTATGCTTTATAACTTGCATCTTATCAGTTATTGGAACCCACCACAATTTCGTTGCGGGTACAGAAACTGCTTCTGTAAAAGTAACTAGATTTGTAACATGTCTCATATCATAGTCCTGTTCACCTAATAGACCATGTAGTCAGATGGGATAATAGGTCATCTCACTCTGGTGGATTTTCGTAACTGCAATAGATCATGTAACCCCAGGAACCTCTGTGTGTGCAGGTGTGGGTTCCTGTTCCTGTATAGGCACGGTACAAAGACCTAAATCCACCAGATCTAACTGTATGAGTGGCAGATACATAATAACTGTAGTATCCATCTTGTTATCATCCGAAGGGTCAAAGGGCCCACCATTATCCTAGACATCGTATTTCAGAAAGTTAATTGTTTGTGATTCTACTATTCTATTCCCCCTTTCTCTACAGTAAGATCTGTAGCCTTTAGAGTGATCAAGGTATCTTACTAAATAGAAATGAGCACAATGAGTATGCAATTTTTCTCTGTAAGTATTATATCACCTCGGTAGGGCAACCTCACAAACGAATGTGTGTAAGACTAAGGATTCACACTTCTTGATAATTAGGTAGATTAGTCCTGTTCTGCATTGACTTTTACAAGTCCCACGCGTGCGACGTACGCGCAACACGCGTCACGCTCTCCATGGTGAGACATGGCGGTGTGTGATTGACAAGTACTCCTACGATACTATAGCGGTCATACACACGTCCGATTCCTTATGCTTACGATTGACATGAGCAACTCCAGGAGACCATAATATATATATATATATATAGCTTCCATATCGAACTTCTCAATCATAAGGTCAATATGGATCAAGTCCATACTAAAAAGAATCTATTTTCTACCCGAACTTCGACCCTTTAATTTAGATCATTTATTGGACCACTTTATTATCTTTATTCGGATCATATTACGTAACTTAACCAATAATTTATTTAAAAATTAAATTACAATCAGTAACTACCAACTTTATAAGAAATTGATAAAATTGTCCTGGGAGGCAAAAATGTCTTATGCGGCATTCACCAGCCCTAAACGCATCAATTACTATTTTTCTCGAGCAATATATGTTGCCCCCCTAAAACGTGCATGAAGGTCAAATCCATGAATTTTTCTTCTCTCCAAATTCAGTAGCTTGGCACTGAAGAATATACATATGTCACGACTGGATAGGACACACACATATACATGGATATATATTGCAGTCGCTTAGCAAAATAAAGTCTCCAAAGTCCAAACATAAGCTACAATCGTCTCATAGTTTTAAGTCGGCAACTGTTGAATTTTCCTTTTGCTGTCTTCTCTCCAAATTCATCCGCTTAGCACGATTGGATTTGACACTCGTTGGCAGTCGCTTGGCAAATAATCTTCTCCAAACATAAGCTACAGTCGTCTCATGTTTTCTAGGAAAGTCGACAGCTGCTAAATTTTCCTTTTGCTTTCGTACGGTGATGTCATCGATAATGATTAAAAACTTCTATCGGCATATTTTAAAATTTTAATTCGGCAGTTTTTTAATTTAATTTTTAATTTTAAGTTTAATTTAGTTTAATAATTTTTATTATTAAAATTTGACAACCTTATTAATTAGTATTTTTATTTACCAGTTTTCTTATTTTACAAACAATTATAATATTTTTAATTATAATTTAAAATTTATAATTTTTTAATATTTAACTCGGTTTAATGTCAGTTAACTTTCTAAATTCTATACTTTTTATTTTATGGTTTAACATTTTGTTTAATTTTAAAACATTGTTCACCAATTACAAATGTGCTGGGAGCCTAAGACGACTTTGTACAGGACTCCACTTTAGTCGGATGACCTTCAAGAACTGCTGTATCCCCATTCCCCATTAATCGATTCAATACTCGCAACAAATTCTATCAGGCATCAAAATCCTAACAACCTGTTTTTTAGATGGTGATATACCATATATGGCGGAAGAGATATAGACTCATATATAAAGGTGATGAACTACATAAATATGAGCTTGCGACGGTAATAGTTCATTTGATTAGGGAGCTAATCATAACAAAAGGGAAGCAAAACAACATTAGACAAGCACTTAGAACGACTTGGTTATTATAGATGTCACCAGGGGGTGTTCAGTTGTAGGGATCTAGTGAACTAGTACGAGTTGCATTGCTTTTGTTCTTTTCCTTGTAAAGGATTGTACATAGGCTTAGTTTAGGGGAGCAGTAGCGGTTGACAACCTGCTGAAATGATAAGTACTTATTCCCAATAAATACTTATGTGTTTGGGATTATTGTTTTGATAACTGTTGAAATGTGAAAATAAGTATTTGACAAGTGTAGTTGTGGTTGCTGAAAAGAGTTAAAATGACTAAAAAGCCTATTGATTTAATAAACTATTAATTGTTGTATAAATAATTAAAAAATATATTATTAGCCATATAAATTTAAAATTATAAATAATAAAATAAATTTAGTAAATAAAATATTTCATAAAAATATATTATTAGTCATATTAATTAAGATTATAATGAAAAATAATACTTGTAGTGAAGGTTATTAATAGAAAGTAAAATTTCTACTGCAGAAGCAGTTTCCTACCGCAATCCTCTTTCTGCTTATTGATTTCTGCGGTGACACCGCACTTTTCTTCTACCTCTGGTTGTTTAACGAAGATTCAAAGATGTGACAGCGTTTGAAAACTGTGGTGAATAAGTACTTATCTCAACCACACCGCAGATCTAAACGTAACTATAAGTTTCCAGCTTTGGTAATATATATATTTCTTTTAATTTCAAAAAAAAGGAAGAATCTTTCTTCTATATCGAGTAAAGTTACCCTTTTTGGCACTTCACCTGAATCTATTTTGAGTTGGAACAATTTTTTAATCTCTTAGGTGAGGAGACATGATGAAATAAAAAGAAATGATTGAATAACTATTTAACTTTTTGATTCAGTTTTTAACTTTTATAGTTGATTTACTTTAACAACTCTTATTGTTAAAAACTAATTAGTTTATTAATTAATCAGTCAATTTTTATAAATTAATAAATCTTTATTAACTAAAATAAACCAATTAATTTTTCATTTATAATCTTTTTTAATTAAACTTCAAATTATTTGATGGATAAGAACAATCTCTTTTAATAATATTTCAAAAATTTTAATTTCATTCAATTTTTAACTTGACAGTCTATTAAATCTTGTTAGGATATATGTTATATATTTAAATAATTAGTTTTAGCATTCTTTATTAATTGGACCTATAAGATATTAATTGGATGATGGTAGCTAACTAATAATCTTTGTTTGACTTGGATTCAAAAAGCTATTTTAGATAATGTTCTAGATGTTATAGGATCTTATTTTGAATAGATGTGTATCTTGAGAAGATGTGTAGTGAGTTTCGTTGATGTGTGGCTAAAAGGCATCACTATAATTTTCTGGCTTTGGTGTGTATTGTGAGTGCTTTCAGTAGAATGTGTGTGTATTGAAGTAAAGTATGCGCAATCCACATTATGCGTGGGAGTGAAGACCTTTTGGTGATGTTGGGAATATGGGTTTTGCCATGTCCTTGGTGAATTAGAAAACTTGTACTGAGAGGTCTATGGGCGTGTAACGGTAAAGATCTTGACAATGTTATTTTTTAATGTGGGCAATCGGTTTAATGATGAAATGATTTCAGGTGTGAGATATATTGATGTGTTTTCTGATTGGGAGATTTACAGTTCTGTATTGATTGTGTGGAGGTTGCTCAAAGTTGGACTGATTGGTGTGTTGCGTGTGACTTGCGTCATGGGTTGTTTGGTAACTATGCAGCCGTAACTTTGTTCTGAGTTTTGCGTGAATCAACTTATAGTGTGGGAACAACTTTCAGATCTCTTTTGGAGGAGCTAAACCTACAGGGAAGTTGTTCTGTTTGAATCTCAAGTATATTCAGATTTTGTTATTAATTTTTTTAAATACTTGAGTCTTTTGTTTATTGTCTTTCAATTAATAGATTGTTAAGATAAATCTTCTGTGAAGGTTAACACAAGTCAGACGTATTATCGGGCGTGAAAATCTTTCATGGGAAGTAAGATTGAAAGATAGTGTCAAGGGTTGAGTGGTGTCGACGGAATAAAGCCTTGGGTAAATCTATTATACTTTAGAGAAATTATTAAGCAAGGTGAAGACCCCGCAGATGTAGGCAAGGTATACTGAATTGTGTTACCAAATTTTTGGTGTTACTTGTTATTTCACTTTATTTTTTTGTTTTTGTTTGTATTAGAGACGACCACGATAAAATTGGAAAGTTTGCGAAACTACTACCCTTACGGTTTTTCATATCTTTTAAACCTTAAACTTCTTGTGTAGTTTAACTTGATTTTTAAAACTTTAGATAAAAGTGTTTGATCTTTTAGTTCTACCTTTATCATGCTTTAGAATTTTTGTCCGGTTAAGATTAACTCTTTCTTTTGATTTTTTAATTAGTAAGTTAACTAATTGATAATACTAATAAAAAAATTTTAATCACATTTTTTTATTAAAGATATTCTATGTCCATCAGTTACGAATTCTTGAAGAGTGATTTTTCAAGTTCAACTTCATTTTTTTATACAAAGGTCGAATGGCTTATTTTTTCATGTGTTGTAAAATCTGAGATTTGCTTTGATATATTTAATGTGTAACGATCAAATTTATTTAAATAGAATGAATCTTGACTTTAAAAATATTAAAACTACGCAAGATTCACTTTTTGATAATCGAAGAATTAGGTGTCTTGCAAACGATATTGTTCAATAATACAGCGCTGGTAGTTGTTAACTGCATTTCTATTAGTATGGATTAATGGACAGAGAAGAGAAATAAGTGATCACCCCGGTTCTGAAAAATATAGAGGACAGGTTTTTGATAAAGTGAAATGATGAAACTACCATGTTGTGATCTTAGTCTTATTGCGCTAAGTGCCTGTTTAGTTCAACTTTTGGAGGGTGAAAAAATACCTTTTTTTCACCACAAAAGCTATTTTTAAGAAAGATGAGTGTTTGACCATAAAATCTAAAAGTACTTTTTTTAATATAAATGACTTTTTTAGAAGCTAAAATACAACTTTTTAAGAAGCTCAAATTTAGAGCTTTTCAAAAAAAGCCCCTCATTTTAACTTTTTCGAGTAGACTTTTTGTAACATCCCATCACCGATGGGAAGGGTAGAATAGTAATTTTGAGTGGTCCATGGGCGTTTAGAAATGCCTTTA
>JAOQMS010044159.1:0-10705 GCA_027563885.1 Erythroxylum longipes | reverse complement strand
CTTCAAAGGTAGTTGAAGTTACTCCATATGAGATATGGACTAATAAAAGGCCCTATCTTTCTCATATGAAAGTTTGGGGTTGTCTGACTTATGTGATTCAATCAGACAAGCTTGAAGCAAAGTCTTATAAATGTCTATTTATAGGATATCCTAATGAAATAATTGGATATCAGTTCTATAATGTTTTAGAGCAAAAGGTGATCGTCTCAAAGCATAATGTCTTTTTAGATAAAGAGTTTCTTCTAAGAGAAGACAGTGGGAGCAAAATTGAACTTGATGAAGTTCGTGATGCTCAAACAGATGCAAATCAATTACCTGAACCCGAAATTGTTGTTCATAAAGATGAGACAACAGTTGAACATTCTAACACACAAAATGGTCGTAGGTCAAGTAGGATACGTAATGTTCCAGAGAGATATGGATTTCTTGTAAGCGGACAAAATGACGTATTGCTCATAGAGGACGATGAGCCTACAACCTATGAAGAGGCTATGAAGAGTTCAGAATCTGAAAATTGGCTTCAAGCCATGAATTCTGAAATGCATTCTATGTATGAAAACCAAGTATAGACTTTGGTTGACCCACCCGAAGGGTAAAACCCATAGAGTGCAAGTGGATTTTCAAGAAGAAAATCGACATGGAAGGTAATGTGATTACCTATAAAGCAAGGCTAGTCGCTAAAGGTTATCGTTAAAGACAAAGAGTTGACTATGATGAGACCTTTAGCCTCTTAGCTATGCTTAAATCCCTTAGAATACTCCTAGCCATTGTTGCTTATTATGATTACGAAATATGACAGATGGATGTGAAGACAACTTTCCTTAATAGAAACCTAGTTGAGGATGTATATATGATACAACCTGAGGGCTTCGTATCCAGAGATGGCAGAAAGGTATGCAAACTTCAAAATTCATTTGTGGATTGAAGCAAGCATCTAGGAGTTGGAACATCCGATTTGATGAGACAATCAAAGAGTTTAGTTTCTCACAAAATCCTGATGAATCTTGTGTGTACAAGAAGGTTAGTGGAAGTGCTATCATATTCCTTGTGTTATATGTGGATGACATATTACTAATAGGAAATGATGTCTCAAGTTTGCAATCAGTCAAAGTTTGGTTGTCCCAGAATTTTTCCATGAAAGACCTTGGAGAAGCAACTTACATATTGGGAATAAAGATCTATAAAGATAGATCAAGGAAGTTGCTAGGTCTTTCACAATCAACATACATAGACAAAGTGCTAAACAGGTTTAGCATAGAGCAGTCCAAGAGAGGGTTTCTTCCTATGACTCATGGGATAAAACTCTTGAAATCTATGTGTCGTAAGATGCAAGATGAGAGGACTCGTATGAGTATGATCCCATATGCTTCAACAGTAGGATCAATCATATATGTTATGTTATGTACCAGACCCGATATATCATATGCTCTAAGTGTTACGAGAAGATATCAATCAGATCTTGGTGATGGTCACTGGGTGGCTGTTAAGAATATCCTAAAGTATTTGAGAAGGACTAAGGATGTATTTTTGATATATGGAAATAGAGATCTCATAGTGAGCGGGCATACAGATGCCAGTTTTCAATCTAACCAGGATGACTCCAAATCCCAGTTAGGTTATGTTTTCACACTGAATGGTGAAGCAGTCAGTTGGAAGAGTTCCAAACAAGAGACAACTGCAGATTCGACGACCGATTCAGAGTACATTGCAGCTGCGGAAGTGGCAAAAGAAGCTATTTGGATTAAGAAGTTCGTCATGGAACTTGGAGTGGTTCCAATATTGTTGTACTGTGACAACAATGGGGCTATTGCTCAAGCCAATGAGATGGGGTCTCATTAGAGGTCCAAGCACGTACTCAGGAGATATCACCCGATCAGGGAGGTAATTGATAGAGGTGATGTGAAGATAGAGAGAGTGCCCACAAATCAGAACATTGCTGATCCTTTGACTAAGCCACTTCCTTAGACAAAATTTCATTCTTGTGTACTCACCTATGGTATTAGATACAAAGGCGATTGACTTTAGTGCAAGTGGGAGGTTATTAGAGTAGTGCTCTAAAGGCAATCATCTTTAGCACTTTTGTATAAACTTTATTTTGATTAATAAAACAGTAGCCATTTTTTTCATTGATTTGATATTCATTTATATATATATGAATTGATATTGATCTTAAATTGAATTAATGAAGTCCATGATACAAAACATAGTATGAAGGAAATCATGATGAGATCATGATAATGAGATTCCTATCATATGCAATTATGTTAGTATCTAAATAATCCCTAGTCATAGGATTAATAAGACAGGACATTATTAATCTGGAAAGACTAGCACATATTATACTCCTTGATTTGATCAAGCAGTAAATCTCATAAACTGTAAGCATGAGATATTTAGAGTTAATATATGGATGCTTACTAAGGGTAGAAAGTACATCGGATGACCTGCTATGAAATTATCATATGGATGATCTATCGAATGTCAATGATTAATCTCATCATAGCAATTGTGCAAATATCCTTAGAGTTGAGGCATTCAAGGATATCTTAGATATAAATCCTGTGCTTTGACACCATTCCATATTACCTCAAGATGAGGTCGCTCATAGGGTAGTGATTGGGTACAATTATTTATGTTCGAAGGTAATTGGGTAGCCAATAAAGGATTCACCACTCCTGATAAGAGGAGATGATACCCATGGCCTCTTGTTGGGGTCATTACTTGGGAGTCTTTGGTCAGAGCAGGTATTTGTCATAAAGAGGGTCTTCAATGACATATATGAGTAATGAGATCCTAAAACAAGAACTAACATCATTTGGACTAGATGTGACGTAGTCAGTTTAGAGGGAGTTGACACATATCCCATACTCCGAACCAAGTGGGGTATAGTATGGTGAAATGACAAATTGCACGGTAATTGTTTATGGAAAGGTTCATAAGTTGGATAATTAACTATCAAAGAGTTTGTGTGTTAATCCACTTATATTCCAGTAAATAGGCATCATGATGTTTGAATTAAGAGTTAATTCAAGTGCCTAAAATAGCCGGGAACCTAAGGGTCACACGCATAAAAGATTGGATAAAAAACAAATGTGTATGACCTATTTTTAAGTAGGCCATGATCGTGCATCCACGATGGCCACGATCGTGACAAAGGCCCCGAAATGATATATAAGTGAGTTCTTCACTTATGTATACGAACGATTTTCACTTCTTACACACTTAAGTGATAGAGAAAGGGTTATAGAAGTGTTCTAGAGAGAGTGAGAAGAATTTTTGAGTTATCTTCATGTAATTTATGCAAATGTTGTATAAATCAAGATGCATGCAAGATAACCTTGATGTATCTTCTATCATATTGAACATCTACTTGAATTCATCGAGTTTAGTGTTCTAAAACCCTTACACATTGTTTTATCTTCTTTCTTTGCGTGTTCTTGAGTGATCAAGGAAGGGTTTGGTGTTTGCAACAACCCAAACAAGGAGAAGAAACAAGGTAAAAAGTTTTGTTATTTCATGTTCTTTACATATCCTTGCATGCATGTGAGATTCTGTGGTTTCTGGGTTGTCATGGTGTCGGAATCTTGATTCTGACACTTCCGCTGCATCCGCATGCATGTGATGCATGCAACTATAGCTAACCCAACAATTGGTATAGGGCTTATTTGGATTATATTCTAATTCCTCTTCAAACCTCCCCTCAAAAACCTTACTCTTGACTAAAAATTGTTTTGTTTTATTAATATGAATTTAGGAATTAAAATTAAAACATTAAACCTAAAATAAAATTAGATTGGATTGTAAAATCTAAAAAATTTTAGATGAATGTGAATCCTTAAACTACCTAATCATTTTTCATATGGTTATTAATGTCATAATCTTAGTTCTGAAATATGTTTAGAAGCCCAGGTTCTGAAAAACCTTTACAATGAGATTACATCGTTCTCATGAATTAAATGAGGCTGTTCTGGTTCTAGTTGATGATGTGCCTTTTGTGCTAGCTTTTTCAAGGTTGATCTACGGTTTTGTGAAGTCGTCGGAGATTGGTGATAACTAATAGTGGTGGAAAATTTCTCCATTGGTTGTTAAGAAATTAACAATGGAGAAGTCACATGACGAACTTGGTAGAGGTTGAGAACCACAAAACCTTCTAGGTTGTGCTAATGTGACTGTTGATTGGTGGCTAGCTGGCGATGTAGAGATGCAAGCTGCCTTTTCCCATGAAACCATGGTTATTTATGGTTGTCATTGGTGTTCATCGTGCACCCTTGGAGTAGCAATGGTGATGGCTCATGAGTCACTACCAGTGATGAGAAGCAATTAGCAATGGTTATGATTTAGTGTTCACTGATGTCGCAGGAAGTTGTTAAAATGGAGATAAGGCACCTGGTGATGGTGTTGGTGTTGTTGGGAGCTAGGTGACAGTGTCTTACAAGAGCAAATGGCGCAAGTGTGGTAGTGGACTAGAGCTGGCTGATGGTGACATCTTTTGCAAAAGATAACAAAAGCACGATGGTCACGTGATACTGGTTAGAGGAGAAGTTGGTTGATGGAATAAGGAAGAAGCCAGTGATCACTAGGCAACAGAGGCAACGATATTTGAGTGACGACTAGGGCTCCTAGGTTTGTTAAATTAAGGTTTCCTAATAAAGTAAAAAGGGGTATTTGTACATGAACTCAAGCTTCTTTTTTTGGTTTGGAATCAAGTTGGACTTTTGTAAAGTTAGAGAAAATTATGGTTAAATGTGAGATATTTAATAAAGGGTTAATTATAAAAAATCTTAAGTTTTATTAAAATTTGCAATTATAGCCTGAACTTAAAAAGTGGCAATTAAATACTCAAACTTTTAATTTTTCCAATTATAACCCGACATTAGTATCTCTGTTAACATTGTTGATATGTCTTACCACATAAGACAGAAACATAAACATTTATACACGTCAAACTTAATTAAACTCACTAATTAAGTTTCAATAAATTGTTTAACTAAACTATATCTTTTTTAAATGAAAAAAGCTCTGGGGAAACATTTTAGTATTCTCCAAATCCACCGACTTATATAACTTGTCATCATCATTATTCCTCTCATTCAAATTTGACACCTGAGAACTAAAGAACCCCTACACACTCTTCAATTTCTTAACAAGAACATCAAGTAACGACTTCCTCTTAATTCACTTCACATATTCTCCCACCATACACACTTTAAAAATAACCCCACCATAATTCATAAACTCTTATAATACAATTGGCGGTTTCAGCTTGTTCAACCCATCGTAGTTGAAGACCAACACCATTTTGTGTGACTTTGCACTGCAGTCGGTGATCAGCGGCTTTGCAATCACCGGATACTTAAGAAACTCCCAAGTATGGGGATCAAACAATGTTTCCTTGTCGTAAGTCACAATCTATTTAAGAATTTTAATGGAATCATCCCCATACTCAATCTTCAACTCTGAAACCAATTGAAGCATCGATATTTAGTTGTGAAGGCACCCAATGGCGGATGGAGAGTTAACGATGACAGCTTTAGGGTTCTGATACTAGAACTCATCTAACTGCTGCTTCCAATCCTTTATGTACAACTTATGAATAGCGCAATAGAACGGCCCCTACTAACTAATTAACTATCATTAAGTTTCTAATAATCTAAATGAAATCTCAATTTGCCACTATAGGCACCTCTTTACACTAACTGAGTTTAGTGCAAAAACTGAGTTTGATTTACAGGACGATTGGTTCAAATGAGGTAATAGTAATAGGAATGAGAATGAATATAGTGAAGAATGAGAATTGATCGAAAAAGTATGTGTTTTTTAGTTCTCTCAATCTTGGGTAATTTTCAGGTGACTATCCTCTAAGTCTCGCATACGACCGACCTTGACTCTTCTTTGGTGATTCTGACTCCATTACTGGGAAGTCTGGTGTTGTCTTTACAGACCTGATTATTGGTACTATTGCATTGTGGGTTTGTTTTGTAAGTGTTGCGTAGGTCTCCGGCTGCAACTTGGTGGCAGTGTTTCTCGGGAAGACAATGGGGAACTTTGTCAGAGTTCTTCTGGGGCCTTCAAACTATAGGGAAGTGGCTTAAGACGCCGAAAAAGGGAAGGGATATCACAACCGAATGTGCTTTAGGGTTGAAATCTCCTTTGAATAAGGATGTTGGAGAGGACGACTGTGAAGATAGTCGGGCTACTGTTTAACCAGTTAGGGGGTACGTGGGTTGAAGTCGGGCGAAGGGATTAACATAGTAGGTGCTAGTCGGGGGACAACACTATGCAAAAAGGGGGACAATGTGGCAAATGTAGGGGGTCCCCAGAGTGATAAGGGTAAGGGGGTCTGATCCTGAAGTCAGGGGGAGTAAGTCAGGATGGAGGTGAACCAGATACATCATCTTTAGAGGATGAGGCATGTGATTTGGATGAGAAGGGGAGTGCCTCTAGTGAATCTGTTGCAAGCTCGGATGAGGAAGGGAGTGATCAGTAGGTGCTTGAAGAAATGCCAGACTTTTTACCTCCGGATAAGCACAACAAGCCACCCATGCGATCTTCGGCAAGTGTTAGAGGGGAGGTCAGCACCCGACAGGAGTTTGATAAAATTCCAGAACCCATTCGGCCTCCTAGGTCAGAAACACATACAAAGCCATCCTTTGCTAGTCTATTAAGTAATAATAGAGAGCTTAACCAGGGGCTGCATCTGAAGTATTTAGTAGTTGAGGATGAGGTAGTTATTGAGCCTATGGATGTATCTTCAATTGAAACAGAATGGGGATATTGTCTTGTTGGGTGTTTTACAGGAAAATTTCCAGGCATGAAGGCTATTGAAGGGTAGATGGATAAATGGGATGTGAGATGTAAAGTGTTACCCCATGATCGTGGGTAGATTATTTTTCAATTCGAATCTGAAGAGGACAGAATTACTGTGCTTGCTGGAGGGCCTTACATTCTCTTTGGGAAGACTCTGCTATTAAAGAAGCTCTCACAAGGTTTCTGTTTTGACTATAGAGAATTCATAGAAGTGCCAATATGGATTCAACTCCCAAATGTGCCTCTGGAGCTTTGGAATGAGAGGGGACTGTCAAAGCTTGGATCCCATCTGGGAAAACCAATTTATTCAGATCGTATAACTAGTACAAAGACTCAGGTAAGGTTTGCTAGATTGTTGGCGGATGTTAATGTGGCAAAGAAACTAGCCCTTAGCTTTAATTTCTGAATTCCAGGAGATAGTAAGTACACTTAGTAGGTTTTGTATGAGACTTTTCCAAGTTATTGCTATCCTTGCCAAAAATTCAGACACACCCCTTTTGAGTGCAAATCCAATAGTAGGAGGAAGCAAGTGCAAGAGGCAATTAACACAGTACCTGCAGAGAATCAGTCACAGAAGGTGCAGACTACATCAGCGCAGGAGGGTGCTACGCCTGATGTTGAGGAGTTCACAGAAACAACTAGGCAGTAGGTAGATCTGGAGCAAGCTGTAATTGTCCAGGAGACTATTAATTCTGTTGGACAGGTGGGAGCAATTAGGATGACTAGGGAGGAGGAGGGGACTGAGAATGTGATAACTGTCTTACCTAGACATTAAAGTCAGAAGTTTAGCAAAGCTAGGACATAATCCAATACACAAGGAGAGGGAGAATGGAAAAAAGTTTCACATAATCCTGGGAATAGAGGAAAGGGTACTTTGACACAGCTAGATAAAACAGTACAAAGAGGAGCTCTAAGCCTGCAACAGGTTGGAAATGCTGAAAGGGTACATTCGGATACAACAGTACACAAAGGTGCTACTAGTTCCCAACAAGTTGGCCACACTGGCCCCGATAAGGCAAAGGGTAGGTCTACTGCAGGAAAGGGCCCAATGGCACAAGGTAATACATCAGTGACTGAGGATACTAATGGGATGCAGTTTACTGGAAACTCTGGTACTGATCAGGAAAATGGTGTAAATGCTCCTATAAAGTGTACTTCTGCTACTGCAAGAACTTCCAAGTTTCAACCCAATAAAACAATTAATGCTGGTGGAACAGTGTTGCATCAGTCTGGAAAGTCTGGACCCGATAAGAGTAGAGGTACTTCTGCTCCAGCCAAGAGACTAGGAGGTGAGAGAACCTCTACCCCTGCATCATGACTATTCTTTGCTGTAATGTCCGAGGCCTAAACAAGGCCTCGCGACAAAATCATGTTGTTAACCTTGTTAGGCAACACCATTGTAAAATAGCTTGTCTTCTCGAAACAAAGTTGAATATGGATGGATTAAGGCTGATGGTGCATAATCGGTTTAAAGGATGAGAGTATGGTTAAAATTTTGAAGTTATTACAGGAGGCCGAATTTGTGTAGTGTGGAACCCTCAATGTTATCAATGTAATGTCTTGGAGGTTGGGGAACAATTCATCCATTGCCAAGTCGACGGCCTTGTTACACAGCAAAGTCTCATTGTTTCTTTTGTGTATGGTCTATATAGTGTTCCTAAGCGAAGGGAATTGTGGCAACACTTGTTGGAGTTGGGTTGGATATTTTGTTACCTTGGTTGATAATAGGAGACTTCAAATGTGTATGTGCTGCTAGGGAGAGAATGGGATGCCAACCTCCTTCTGCCTATCTCCTTAAAGACTTGGTAGACTTTCAGATGTCGCTTGGGCTGGAAGATGCACCCTTTACAGGGGAGTTCTTCATATGGCAAAAAAACCTTCTTTGGGTAAAATTGGATAGGGTCTTAATTAACCCAGCTTGGGGATCGTTGGATTATAAATGCTTAATAAATTTTCTAGAAATGCTACCTGATTTGGATCACTGCCCAATTGTGGTCACCTTCACCAACTTAACTTCTCAGGGGCAAAAACCATTCAAGTTCTTTAACATGTGGCTTGACCACCCTGGATTCCTGAGCATCTTAGCTAATGATTGGGTGTATGTAGTGGTGGGATCAGCTCAATTTGTGCTATGTAAGAAATTGAAGCACTTAAAGCAGCCATTGAAAGTCCTGAACATGCAAGCATTTGGTCATATATCTGACAAAGTGCAAAAAGCTACAGCCAGTTTCTAGTCGACTTATAAAGCCTCACTGCAGAGTCCGGCTGACCATATTTTGGAAACAGCAGTTGAATACAAACCGAAAATTTGCTGGGTTTTTACTAGAGGCTGAGAGAAGATTCTTTCAATAAAAGGCCAAGTGCACTCATCCAGTGGAAGCTGATAAGAGTACTAAATACTTCCATGTAATTGCTAGAAAGAGATGCCTGCAGAATCATATTTCCCACCTGTTAAAGGAAGATGGATCTTTGACCACCTTAATGGGGGAAGTGGCAGACCATATAGTAAGTTATTATCAGGGGCTATTAGGCACTACAGTTGTCACACATCGACTAGACTACAGGGTGATTAATACTGGACCGAAGTTGGAAACGGAGTCCCATGAGCTCTTGCCTGTACAAATTCTGGATGATGAGATTAAAAGGGCCATGCATGACAGTGGAAATGACAAAGCCCCGGGGTCGGATGGCTATACTTCAGATTTCTTCAAAAAACACTGGCACATTATTGGCTCGGATGTCTTATTAGCAGTAAAAGAGTTCTTTAATTCGAGGAGATTACTAAGATAAATTAATCACACCATCATCACCCTCATTACAAAGACAAAGACTACGCCAAAAGTTACAGATTTTAAACCGATTGCCTGCTTGAATGTGGTGTATAAGGTGATAACTAAAATAATGACTGAGTGTATGGCTTTAGTTGTGGGCAAATTGGTTAATCCTGCACAAACTGCATTTATACCTGGGAGAGGTATGCTTGATAATGTTTTCCTAGCACAAGAACTTGTCAGATGTTATACTAGGAAGCGGATCTCCCCGAGGTGCTTGATAAAAGTAGATATAACAAAAGCCTATGATACGATATCCTAGGAATTTCTTGAAGCCATGATGAAGGGGATGGGTTTCCCTCCCATATTTGTTAGCTGGGTGATGGAGTGTGTAATAACGCCTTCCTTTTCTATCTCTATCAATGGTACTTTGCATGGGATGTTTCACGGTAGGAGAGGATTGAGGCAGGGAGATCCCATGTCACCAACCCTTTTCCTCCTCTGCCTGGAGTATCTCTCCCAATTGCTTAAGGTACAGACAGCCAACTCTCATTTCCATTTCCATCTGAAATGTAAAAAGCTCAGTATTTCTCATTTTGCATTTGTGGATGATCTTATGCTCTTTTCGAGAGGGGATTATGATTCAATTCAAGTACTAATGGAGGCTTTGAGGGAATTGAATGAAGTTGTAGGGTTAAGTGTAAATCCTTCCGAATCTAATGTGTATCTAGCAGGAGTATTTGGCAGGGAAAAAAAAGACATTATGCACATGGTTGAGTTTCCAGTAGGTGCATTTCTCGTAAGAAACTTAGGGGTACCTTTGGCTCCTCTAAGAGTATCAGTGGCCCAATTTTCATTTCTTATTGAAGTTGTGGAAGCCTACATTAATACTTGGAAAGGAAAGCCCCTTAATTATGCAGGTAGACTTGAACTGGTGAATTCATTTATTCAAGGTTTACTTTCTTTTTGGCTATAGGCATTTCCTATACCTGCCATCATCCAGGAGCGGATAACCTTAATTTGCAAGTTATTTGTATGGGGAAGGGGGGTAAACACTTTCAGGCAGCATGGGATAACATATGTGTCCCCAAGAATGAGGGGAGTTTGGGGATGAAAAATTGCAAAAT
>JAOQMS010044158.1:0-10705 GCA_027563885.1 Erythroxylum longipes | reverse complement strand
GCTAAGACTCATAAAAGGGGAGTTTTAAGAAGAAAATTCGAAAGTGATCAAGGTGTTATCTTTGGGAGATAACTCACATACTATGATAGTCTGCATGCATGATAGTATCAGAGCGAGTAAGCATGAAGGAGTTAGACTCTAGAAATGGGGTCCAACAGAGGTGGTATCAAAGCAAGGAGTCGGACTCCGGAAACGAGGTCTGACACCATACAACATTTCATTCAACTTAATTGAACAACCATTGCTTGAAAAAGTTAAATGAAATACCACTTTATTAAGACATGAAAAAGATACAATGTTTTTAGTCACAACAAGGTACATAATAGCAATTTTCCAAAACTAACTCTAGCCCACCAGGAAGATACAAAACATATACCCTACAGCTAATGCAGCAACTCTTGCTCCATTTCCCACACATAGGTCCTTCTCTTCCTTCTTGAGCAATCTACTATCCTTGAAACCCTGCATATCAACACATATGTGTGAGCTACATCTGATATCTAATACCCAAATATTATGATCAGAAATAGTATTAACCTCAATGAAAAATATCATACCTGAAGTAGACGGTAGGGCATCTAATGCCTTCTTCTGCTTCAGTGACTCTAGATAAGCTTTGCAGTTCCTCTTTCAATGTCCTTCCTTGTTACAATGGAAGCATATCCCCTTTGGTGCTGTCTCCTTTGCCTTCTTCTTGGCTACACCTCCCACCGGCTGCTTGGACTTCTTATTCTTCTTTAGGTTCTTCTTTCGAGAACCAGAAGCAGAGTCCACCAACATCACAGCCTTACTGTCTTTCTTGATAGTTTGTTCAACTGTTTTGAGCAGATTAATCAGCTCAGGTATTATTGTGGATATTTGGTTCATTTGATAGTTAAGCATAAACTGTGAATAACTATTGGTCAAACCAGTCAGAATTAAGTCTATACTTAATCATGATCCATTATAAAGCCCAAACTGGCTTATCTCTCAATGTATCCATTCATCTTCAGTGCATACTGCACTGGAGATGATCCATCAACCATCTTAGAATGAAAAAACAACCTCAAGGTCTCGAACCTTTCAGACCGAGCTTGCTCATCAAACAGTTCCTCAGATGGTAGACTATGGTATGAGCATCCATAGCCTCATGCTACTTTTGCAATTCTGGTGACATAAAGGCTAGCATTATACAGCTAGCCAACTTACTATCATCCAGTAGCTTCTTATAAGCTTTCTAATCTTCATCAGATTCATCGACAGAAGGGGGATCAGGAAGTGGTTCATCTAGTACATATCTTAGTTTTTCGGATTTGAGAATAATTCCTAAATTCTGTAGCCAATCTAAGAAGTTTGCCCCCGTGAGTTTGTTGGAATCTAACAGGGAGCGTAAGTTCACACTAGAATACATTGTGTGATTCAATAACCTAGAAGAATGAGAGAAAGTATTAGAATGTACATTAATGCATATCAATCAGGACTTTAATCACATGTATTAGAGGTCCCATTATTCTTATTCAAATCTATAGTCCTCACTACAAATTCGAGAAAACTTATAGTTTTCTTAAAGGGTGGATATCTGATATCACCAAGAATGACCTTGGGTTTGCCCAACAAGCCACCTTAGGTCAATCAGTAGGTATCATTCATACCAATTGCATTCAATTATGCAACTATTGACTTGTGCCATCAACTGTTGATTTAGCACACTCATTGGGTTATCAACTCTTGATTTGTATACATCCCATGTATATAACCCAACTTTGCCTCTATCCATGTTGACCTTTAGTTTGCCCAACAAATCAACGGTTCTAGTTAAGACCAACCCATTAATCCGAAAATCTAATTTCCATGGTTTGAACATATTCATGTAAAGCGGGCTTGGGTTTGCCCAACAACCCAACTTTAAAAAAAAAACTCTAGTTCTTGCCATATCAATAGAAGGCGTAAGTCCTAATATTTGGTTGAGGAATTTATCCTTTGGTCTCATCACTACTTGGATGATCTTGAATATGTATATCACATATATACATTGAGATTATGGACAACTCAATTTAATTGAGCCTATGTCCATAACTACCCTTAAAATGAATCTAATGCATGTATCATACTTAATTGAGGTTATGACTTGACTATGCATCTAAATTTCGTGATTCAATTTAACTCTTGAACCTAATCAAGTACTAGTGTTAGTCTTAGCTAATCCGAATTATGAATATGATTCAATTACGAACCCTAAAATTCAATTATTTTGATACCCAGATTAAACAGTTTAATCCTAGTTTATATGCCTTTATCTAGTCACACTAGAAATGATATGCTCTACTTGTATTAATTCTAAATTAATCCCTAGGGTTTTTAAAATTTTCATAAATAAATTAGTCATCTCAAATTTATCTAAACAATTTCAGCACATGCCAAAACTGTCTTGATGGCCAAAATCATCAAGATAAATAAGTTAACCTACTAGACACTAAAGGGACCAATTCGATGTTCGAAAAATTTCCAGAATCCTAATTTTAAGCACAAGCATTAAGCATGTTATTTTCATCAAAATAATACCTTTCATATCACATAAGAACCTTATTTAGGTCTCATAATCGAAATACATACATCATAAGTCATTAAGTAAGTCAACTCCATCAACTTTCAATAAGTTGACCAATGTTAACTTTGACTTTTTTATTAATAGAATCAAATTCAATTAATTCTAGAAAATTTCTAAAGTCTTATACACATTCTAAATGTGTCTAATAAAAAAATTCTAGAAACTAATTCCTAGGATTTATTTATTAAAAAACTAGAATAAGCCAACACATCACATGTGTATGACACTTGTCATGTTAATTATAACACTAGTCAAACATTACATCATGCATGCATAAGATAATCACTTTAACAACAAGTGTCATACATCCCATACACGTGGCAACATCTCATCTTGCATGTGCGTGTATAAAATTTATAAAAACAATTTTCATAAAAACTAATCTAGAATTTATATGCATGTGTGTTCATCACATTTCCAGAATTTTCAGAACTTCATACATGCATAAAGCTGAAACTAAATTCGTAATAAAATAGCAAATGACATTCAATTGTATTTTACTTTTACAGAAACATAACATAATACCTTATAAACATTTCTATGAAAGAAAATCAGAAAAAATTATCTAGAATTAATACAAAATTTTCAAAATCAACACGTGCATTCAGTTTTTCAGAAATTCCTAGAAATCAACATATGAACAATCTGTATATTAATTTGAAATAAAATAGCAAATGACATTCAATTGCAATCTCCTTTGACAGAAACATAATATAACATCTTATAATCATTTCGGAGAAACAAAATAAGAAAAAAAAACTTTCTACAATTTACACAAATTATTCCAAATCAACATGCATGTCAGTCATAACCCAGCAAACACTTTGCATACATTCAATACATCATCTATTACACACATAAACCTTGCTCTGATACCACTTTTGGGTTAGCCATGGTTACATGCATCACATGCATGCAAATGTAGTGGAAGTGTCAGAATCAAGATTCTAACACCATGAAAACCCAAAAACCACATGATCAAACATGCATGTATGGATATGGAAAAGAACATGAAATATAAAAAACTTTTATCTTATGTTTCTCCTCCTTTCTTGTTTCTTCTCCTTTTTTGGGTTGTTGCAAACACCAAAATCTTCCTTGATTACCCAGGAACATGCAAAGAAGATGAAGAAATAATGTATAAGGGTGATTTGAGCATCAAGCTAGATGATTTCTAGTAGATTCTCAAGATGATAGAAGATAGATCATGAATCTTGTTGCATGCACTTTGATTCATGCAACAATAGCATGAATTGCAAGAATAAGACTCAAGACACCTCTCTCTCACTCTAGAACTCTTCTAAAGCCCTTATGCTCTCACTTGTGTGTGTAAGAAGTCGTAGAACCTTATGTATAATTCACTTATGTACACATTCGTGCCCTCTGTCACAATAGTGGCCTATGAGTCATGATCGTAGCCTACTTAAATTTGGCCATACACACTGTTTTTTATTTGATCTTTTATGCGTGTGACCCTTAAGTTTCGGGTTATTTTAGGTACTTGAATTAACTCTTGATTCAATCAAATCATGAAGGGTTTCATGATGTCAATTTGCCAGAATATAAGTAGATTAACACACGAACTCTTCGATAGTTAATTATCTAACTTATGAACCTTTCCATAAACAATTATTGTGTAATTCATCCTTTCACTATACTATACCCCACTTAGTTCAGAGTATGGACTATGTGTCAACTCTTACTAGAATGATGTCATATCTAGTCCAAATGATGATAGTTCTTATCCTAGGATCTCATTACTCTTATGTGTCATTAAAGACTCTCTTCATGACACATAAATGCTCTGGCCAGAGACTCCCAAGTAATGACCCTAACAAGAGGATGTGGCTATCATATCCTTCTATCAGGAGTGGTGAATCCTTTACTGGCTACCCAATTACCTTCGAATACCAATAACTATGCCCAATCACCACCTTAAGAGTGACCTCTTCTTGAGGTAACAAGGAATGATCTCATAGCACAGTATTAATATCCAAGATATCCTTAAGTACCTCAGGTCTCAATATATTTGCACCATTGCTATGATGAAATTAATCATTGACATTCGATAGATCAACCATATGATAATCTTATAGTGGGTAATCCAATGTACTTATTACTCTTAGAAAGCATCCACTCGTTAATTCTAAAAATCTCTTGCTTAAATTTTGTGAGATCCATTGCTTAATCAAATCAAGGAGTATAACACGTGCTAGTCTCTCTAGATTAATAATGTCCTATCTTATTAATCCTATAACTAAGGATTATTTAGATAATAACATAATTACACACGATAAGAATCTCATTGTCATGATCTCATCATGATTTCCTTCATGCTATGTTTGTATCATGGACTTCGTTAATTTGATTTAAGATCAAAATCAATTCATATATAAACAAATATCAAATTAATAAAAAATGTCTTTCACTTTATTAATCAAAATAAAGTTTGTACAAAAGTGCTAAAGGTTATTTCTTTTAGAGAACTACTCTAACATAAATATATATGTACAAGTGTTAGATGAATGAATATAATGTTAATGTTTTGATTAATATGTATAATCAATTCAAAGTGCCTAGCCATGAAATGCATAGGATAGTATGTTGGCACAACTTGAATGATTGATGTTTGCGGTTAAATTGATTTCAAAAAGTTAGATGTCATTGTCTCATTCATTGAATGCATATGTTTATGTGTGGTTTAACTTCATAAAGTTAGATGTCATTTGTGTGGTTTTGTTTTTGTTTGAGGGCTAGCAAAAGTTTTAAGTGTGAGGATGTTGATAAGTGTAGTTTAGACTATATTTTGATAGGAGTTTTAATATGTTTATAGGTATTTATTAGATGATTGTTGCATGTATAGACTTATAATTATATTAATGTGAGTGTTTGTTTATATTCTAAGTGTTTGTGTTGTTTTATATAAGTTTTCAATCTTAATTATATATTTCTTGAGGTTTTTAATGTGTTTGTTAGTGTTAGAAATCAGATAGGTAAAGAACAAGAGATTTGAATGTGCATGTAGTTGCTTAGGTAGGGTAACAATAATGACTCACATGTCACGGTCGTGATAGAAGAGAAATACCCAGAGTCCATTTTCACGATCGTGATGGAGAGTAATTTCACAGAGTCACGATTGTTACAGAAGCTTCCCATTGCAAAATCCTCATAAAATATTTAAGAACCTTATGAAGCCTCAAAAACGCATTTATCATCTTACAAAAATGGATCAAACAAGGAAGATCGAGAGAGACATCTAGATTTCCAGTTTTCTAAATGAAGCTTAGAATAGAGTTTTTCTTTCTTTCTCCTTTGTTATTTTTGTATGACTTGATGTGTAAACTAACTTTCTAGATGCCTATTACGTTCATAATGTTCTAAATTCCTGATTAGGGTTTATTTTGTAATTATATTGTGACTTCGATTGTTATTGATTCAATACAATATTCTAATGTTATGTTAATCGTGCATGCATATTTTCACATTCTGCATGTTTTAAAGCCCACAAGATGAGGTTTGAGTCAAAAAGGGTGTTCTAGAACATGTTGGAATCTTCTGAAAGATTCTAGAAGCTTCTGGAATATGGTAAAAGCTTATAGAATACCCTAAAAGCTTTTAGAACATGGTAGAAGACTATGGAAGCTTCTGAAATATGGTAAAAGCTTATAGAATACCCTGGAAGCTTCTAAAACATAGTAGAAGACTATGAAAGCTTGTGAAAGCTTATGGAAAATTATAGAAGCTTTTAGAATATTGTAGATATCTACATAATGTACATGAAGTATGTATAGTAGTGTTGAGAATTCTAAAAGATGATTGTGAGCCTTTGGTAACAGACCAAGTTTGTGACAGTTGGTATCAGAGCCAAGGTTGCGCTCATCATTACCTAGTAAAGATATTGGGAACAAGTGAGACTACCAATGTTGGAGAGGAGAAGAAGACCGGTAGGGAGAGATCAAGGTCGAGGGATGTCTTGGTGGACATCAATGGAAGACTTGCGAAGGTGGAGGTCTTGGTAGCCGAAGGGCAAGAGAAGTTTGTGGAGGTGGACCAATGCATCGAGGAACTTGAGAAGGGGAAAGAAGAGTTCCAAGAGGAGATGCAAGGTTCCTTGAACATTGCCACTTACAAATGTCAAGATCAAGTAAAGTCCTTAGAGGAGACCCTGAATCCAAGATTCTTTCCCTCAAAGAAGAGTTTGCAAAGGTTGTCTCCGAGTTACAAGATGAGTTAGTCCTTTATAAGAGGGCAATTCCTCAAGGGAGAAGCAATGTCACGCCCACAGTAGTTATTACTCCTTCGAAGGTGGATGTTCCAAAGCCAAAGGCATATGGTGGGTCGACGAACACAAAGGAGATTGATAACTTCTTTTGGAGCTTGGAGCAATACTTCAAGGCACTTGGTGTCATGGAAGATGCCAAGAAGATTGACAACGCCACTCTCTACCTTGGAGATACTGCAAGGGTATGGTAGAGGAGAAGGCATAGTGATATAGAGAGGGGTACTTACACCATAGACACTTGGGATGAGTTAAAGAAGGAACGCAAGAGACAATCCGAGAATGTCGAGTTGGAGGCGAGAGCTAAACTACAACGTCTCATATAAAAGGGGAGCATTCGAGACTATGTGAAGGAGTTTTCCTATGTGCTCTTAGAGATCCCTAACTATCTAAGTAAGGAAGCACTCTTTGCTTTTATTGATAGTTTACAAAATTGTGTTAAGTTAGAGATCTAAAGGCATGGTCCATAAAACCTTGCCACTATCATTTCTATTGCCAAATCACTTATTTAATTAATGAAGCCTGAGAAACCTAAGTCTCACAAAGACAAGAGTGGCAAAGGAAAGAGTGGGGAAGACAACCATCATAGCAAAGAGGGCTCCCACAAGTATAGCAATCGCAAGGAAAGCAGCTATAAGGAAGATAAAGGCAGCAAAGTATTGATAAAATGCTTCTTTTGTGAAGGACCACATAAGGCAAGGGAATGCCCAAAGACGAGCAAGTTCTCTGACTTATTTGAAGAAAGGAAGGAGCAATGACAACGTGAAGAAACCGAGATGGGATCCTTGTAAATACTAAACGTTATTACGGCCAAAGTTGAGGTGCCCAAGTTCGAGAAGAAGGGAATATTGTTCGAGGAAGTTAAAGCTGGCGACCAAGCCTTGAAAGCTATAGTTGACATTGGAGCTACTCACAAATTCTTCGAAGTAAAGGAAGCTAATAAATTGGGGTTCAAATATAACAAAGAGCAAGGATGGCTTAAAGCAGTAAACTCCAAGCCAAAGTTGACCTTTAGAGTTACTCATGCGTTAAGGTTTGCCTAGATGAGTGGTCTAGCATTGTTGACTTTTCAATTGTTCTTATGGAAGATTATCTAAAGGATGGATGAAAGTAGTAATAAAAAAATTAGATAATCTAGAATCGACTCATAATTGAATCAATAATTGTTAAGGGAACAAAATAATGAAAGAATAGATCCTATACATTCATCCTTAATCATCTTTAATTAATTATAGCATCTCACTTGATATTTGTTATTTGATTGTTTTTATTTTCTATTATTATTTCACTCAAACCATCTTTTATTGCCTTAGATAAAGTTAGGTTCAATTAGTTTTACTTATTCCTCGTAGGGTCGATAACATTTAATACTACAAGTTTACAATTCGTATACTTGCAGATACTGAGAGTTTTATTATAAGTAAAAATTCCTCAACAAGAGTTACTGCGAAATCCAATAAAGTGATCCTGCTAACATTCCTTTCTTCGTACCTGAAACCCTCATGAGTCCATGAGTATCCATCGAAATTACTCGTATATGATCATCAAAGTCTCCTCCTAAAATAATTCCCTTATATGGAAGTATTTACTGAATCACTTCATTTACCTCTTCCTAGAATTGGCCGTTAAGTTGTTCTCCCAACTCTACATGAGGAGCATAAGTACACACCACATTTATAATGGTACCCTTCACTATAATCTTTAAGGATATAATCCTATCATTAGTCCTTTTTACCCCCACAACATGTTGTATTAGTTCCTTGACAAACAAAATACCTACCCCATTATGTCGTCTCAAACTCCCTTGAATACCAAAGTTTAAACTCATTAATCTCTCTTGCTTCAACCCCCGACTACCTTGTCTCCTGAATGCACGCTATATAAATCTTATACTTGTCTAAAGTCTCAACTAATTTTAAAGACTTCTCTATAAGCTACCCGAGGTTCAAAGAACCTATTCGTTATATTTCATCATCTTTTCTTCTTATACACCCGAAACTCATCAAAGGACTAACCTTTGTACTCACATCAGAGTTCAAAGTCACTACTCCTGTTCTAATGCCTAATACAAGCTAAAGATGAAATGTCTAAGAAGCCCCTAAACGAATCCAGTAATAATTAAGAAAGAAAAGCAAGATTGATATTGAATCACAAAAAAGGGCGTCGCAATAGACGAATGTGAGAACCTTAAGTACACTCGATTGAACAACGATGTAAATTATATGATCCAAAATTAAACCACTAAAAGCAACTAGATAACTACATAATGTTTAAGAAATTAACTCTAAATTTACACAAATATTAAGAAACAAATATTTATATGCTACCGCATCTCATTGCAAATAAATAATGAACAACATCAATCAACCTAGATGTAAAAATACCCCAAAATCATAAAATTTACCAGAAATCAACAATTTTGCCACTCCTTCAATGGTAGGAAGTTTTAGTTCCTGGGGTCAAAGGGTCTGTACAAGAGTGACATCTAAAGAAGAAGACAACACAGTCTAGTGTGAAAATAATGAATAGAAGGAACGATTTTCAACACCTAAAAATAATATAGATAGTGTTTACTAACTACAATCTTCGTAAATTCTAAGCAATTACTTGATGGAGTGAGAAAAGCTACAGTAAATGAAAATAGGCAAAGAGGAGGGACAATAATCAGATCCAAACTCACCAACCAAATCGTGGAATGAATATCCTAACAATCATTTAATAGATCACCAGATACTAAACGAACAAATCCACAAGTCATTATATTAAACATCAAAATCAGGGCATCGAAAGCTGGATATATGTCACCAAGTATGATATGTTGAAAACAACAAAGTGGAAATGGCAAAATTTGAAAAAAAATATATGGAATAGCTAGTTTGGGAACCTAAACAAATTCGAAAAAGTGAAGATATTGGAAAATCTCTCTTCTTTGTGCCCCAAAACTTGGTTCTTCGAATACAAAGATAAAGCTTTTCGAATCTAAGAACAGGGCAGGAAAAAAGAACAGAATTTTCTTTTGTTTGCCTTGAGAAATTGAGAGCTTTGTGATGAGATCGCAAAGATGAATGAATGAAAGAAAACAAGAAAAAAGAAGATAAAGAAACACACCATAACCAAAATGAAGTGAATGTACAGTAATACAAGTAAGCAAACCAAGGTGACACTATAAGAATACAAGGCATTCTGTGACCTTTTTAAAACATCGCAGAATGTCGAAAGACGTCACAAAATCCAATTTGCGACGTTTTAAAAAATGTCATAAAAACGTCGCGGAACGTGGTGTAGGCAAAAGGTTTCTACGATGTTTTACAAAAAATGTCGCAAAATACGTACACATTCGGCGACGTTTACAAAAATGTCACCAAAAGGTTAGACTTTCTACGACGTTAGACACAAACGTCGCGGAATCCGTTTTAACAAACATCGCAGAATCGTTAATATTATGTGACGTTTTAGTAAACGTCGCGGAAATGCAGATTCTGCGATGTTTTTTGTAACGTCGAGGAAAGATACATTCTGCGATGTTTCAGTAAACGTCACGGAATGTTTGATATTCTGCGTCGTTATAAAAAATGCCACAGAATGTTGCATTCTGCGACGTTTTTAAACGTCGTGAATTGTTGTTTTCCTCGATGTTTCATTTAAACGTCACAGCAGGTTTGACAATCCACGACATTTTAAAAAGTCGCAGAATATATTTCATTTGTTTTTTATTTCTTATCCCAAAATAAATTTAATTTAATAATTTTACAATTTAAATATTTTTTAAATCTTATATATTTAATAATTATTGAGTATTGAATTTTATTTATTTAATAATTCTTAAATTTTTTAGTATA
>JAOQMS010044157.1:0-10708 GCA_027563885.1 Erythroxylum longipes | reverse complement strand
TTAAATTAAATTATTCATATTTTTATTGATAATAAATTTTAATTTATTAAATATATAATTTTGAATTAAATTATTCATAATTTTTATTAATAATTAAATAATTAAATAATATATATTTAAATGATAGTACATCAGATTATGAAAAAAAACAGAAACAGAAGACAAAAACTACTTTTTATGGTTTTCATAATTTTTGAAAACTGGAAGAAACCAAAACTAAAAACTGAAACTGAAAACTCGAACAAACAGGTTTTTTTTATTGAATTTAAAAACAAAAACTAAAAACTAAAAACAAAAATGGAAACAAACAGCCCTTAAATGTGTGAGTTGCATATTAATGTTTCACAAAAAGTCTAAGTAGCTCTTATCGTTATCTTTAATACTACTTTGTATTGTAATGTTACTAAAAAGATAATATTTATTACATAGATTTATACTTTTTATTTATCTCTTTTAAAATATATTATTTGACAATTTATTTGGCATCAAAAAACTCTATTTATTATATATATATTCTATACTAATTTGTAAAACTTTTATATTACATAAAATTTGTTTTATATATATATATTTATATATATATATATATGAAAAGATAATCGTCACCAAATCTATAAAAAGATCAACCTATAGTGATTTTTGTCTTTATTTATCACCAATGCCCATTAACGGCAATTCCATGAGATTGTCACCAATGGGCTAACCTTTGGGCAACATTTTTTTGAATTTATCACCAATTGTTTGCATTTGGCGACGTTTTCCTTAAATCATCGCCAAATGTTGGCTAGTTCTTAAATATAACACCAAAACGAAGCCCTTCTTTGTCTTCATTCTTCATTGTTGTTTTGTCCCAAAACATTTTTGCGTTGAAGAGCCTTAGGTTTCATCCAACTTCATTGTTCGTCATCTTTCATCTACAATTGTCAATTCGTCCAAGTAAGTCATCCAATGTATGTTGAGTTTTTATATTCTGCTTTCATTGTCTTACTTGATGCATTTGGGTTTTGTTTTTTGCTGCTTGTTGTATCATTTTTGTGTGTTGTTGTTTGGAAGAGAATGCATGTTGTTGTTTGGAAGATGGTGAATGCATGTTGTTGTTTGGAAGATGTTGAATGCGTCCAAAAATGGGATGATTAAGGCTTAGATGGATTAGGAAGCTTGTTTGAGTGTACCTATAACTTGTTCGATGAAAATTCTATTAGAGATTATAACAAAATGAGTTTTAAAAAAACAGGTTTGTAATATGATGAATTAAGATTTTGGAGAAGTCACTATTTTAATTATGTAAGAGCCTCGTTTTAAGGTTAGGATAATGGATAAAATTTATCCAAAAAATAAAATGTTATAGGCTTTATTTTATATTTAAAAATAAACTTAGTAAGTTACTAAAGAATGTAAAATTTTGCTTTCCTAAAAAATGTAAAATTTAAGTCATGTGAGTCTATAGTCTTTGTACGATACTAAAGAAAGTGTGTGAGATGTGGTGATGAGCAAGAATTGGACTAACCTTATTAGTTGATGTCATAAAAGATGAGATACCATTTCGTTGTATGAAGCAAATTAGTTAGGATTAGAATGGAAAGAGTATCTTTATGTTGCCTAAGGTGAATTATATAGGAAGAAATTCAAGATTGAGTTAACTAGATTTAAGAATTTACGAAAGTTAAGAAAAATATTTACATTGCATAGATGTGCATGCATCGTGAACTTTATTAAACTCAAATAAGAGAATTCAGTGAAAAAAAGCTTGTGAGTTCATTTTATTGTCACCATAGAACATTGTTCTATATTTTGATCATATTTTAATTGAAATATCATATTATAGTGATTTAAGAGGATATAAAAAGATAACATAATGTTTTATAAAATTTTGGAAGACAATTTTAGTTAATATCAACTATCTATACCTCTAGCGTGATCTTTTCAATAAAGGTGTTAATATAATCATACAAATTGCTAAGATAGTTAATCATGATAATTGAAGGTAATAAAAGTGTTCTTTATATTGTTTGAAATGTAATTTTGGTAATATTTATGTTAATACGTATTGTTAGTGATTGAATTATGTTAATGCGTATTATTGATATTTGAGTTATGTTAATGCAGGTTGTTGATGATTGAGTTATGTTTATGCAGATTGTTGATGATTAAGTTATGTTAATGCAGATTATTGACGATTGAGTTATGTTAATATGTATTGTTGATGTTTGAGTTATATTAATGCGGATTGTTGATGATTAAGTTATATTAATGCATATTGTTGATAGTTGAGTTATGTTAATACGAATTGTTGATGATTGAATATATGTTTGTAATGATGATTGGATGTATTGTAATATTAATAAAATTTATGTTTGTTTTTATAGATATCCAATATAATGGCACATGGTAGAAACAAAGGAAAAAAAGGTGGCAGGTATTAAAATTATTAAACAAAGGCATTTGCAATTTCAACCAAATCAATCAGTTCCTAGCTAACAACAACATTCGACCTCAACCAGCAATGAAACAAATCAGCAATAACCTCATTCTACCTGAAACAATAATGAATCAACTAATACAGAGGGATCTACATGTTTGTTAATCTTTAACACATACAAATAGACTTATGCTCAAACATATATTTACATAATTAATGATTATTTTCTTATTATTATTCATTTGTTGTCATGTTTCAATGTCAACGTCAGAAAAAGATGTAAAAGTATAACTAAAGTTTTTGAGTTGCAATGAATGAATGTTGCAACGAACAACGAATAACAAGTTGTTAGTGTATATTGATACTTTGCAAGGTTGTCCTCTAAACAAGATCCAACTTGCAAAACTGTTAAGTGAGTTGGGGATTATTGCGAGAACAGAATTACCTTACCTGAAGCATGCTAAGGGCTTGAAGGAAGATAACTTGCTTGAAAATACTTTAGATGAAGTTACGATAAATTTTCAATTTATTTAACTATATGCAATACTGTTTCAATTATTTTAAGATTAATTTCACTTTTACTTATTGTTTATAGGTGAAATTGAATATCATCAATATTGACAACCTTAATGTTTCAAACTTTGTGACTTCATTGTTGAAACAAAGAACTAAGGATCATCGTTTTATGTTGCATCAATATTACAAATTTTTTCCTTCTAATGCGGAGTGTAAGGAGACATGTTTCAAAACGAATGTATCCAAAAATTTGGAATAATTTATGAGAGGTCTCTCCTAAAGTTCAGGTTTGTTTTCTTTTTCTTTACATTTACTTATATTAATCTTGTTAGATGATTTAATGACTATCTTTTTTATCTTTATTTAGGAAAAATGTGAAAAGGCAAAGGTCAATAGGGGAAAAATGAAAACTCCTCACAATCAAGGCTCAAAATCATTTGTAGTCGTTCGTAATGAATATGTCAGCTATTTGTTTACAAGTTACATTTATTTCAATAAACACTATATTATTTATTATCCTTTTTTCATAAAATAAAGTGAGAAGGAACTATATGGATAAGAGTGTGATATGATCATACTATACAAAGTTAATCACTATAAGTAAGGTCAAGGGCGGATGTCAGAAGAAGCGGAAAATAACTTTATAAGTATAAAATTTTATTTAAAATTTAAGTTTATTTATTTATGTAGTACTAAATAATAATACTTGCATTGAATATTGGTTTGTTTTTTTAATTTTAGAATAAGATGCAAGAGCTATTACAAAAATCATTATATAAAGGGAATGAGGTAAATGTAAAAGACATTTACAATACCGTGCTTAGTACACGTTCCTGTTATATCAAAGGTCTTGAGTTTGGCCCTAAGGCAAATGTTTCATCCTCATTAAGATCCATGTACGTTCAACGTCTTAAAGAGGAAAATAAGTCGTTTAAGGTTCAACTACAAAATATTGAAAAAAAGTTACTCAAGCATGAAAAGTACTTCAAAAAATTACTTGGCTCGGATTATTAAAGCAATGAAGATGAAAGTGAATGGTATTAATTACATTTCTCATACTTTTTCTTTTAATTCTTATTTTTTTTACTATAATTTAATTTTAATATTTTTCTCAAATTACAAATTTGAAGAAAATGCAACAAGGTTGAGTGATTTGTATTATATCTTGTATACTAATCTCTGTATATATTATTTTGAATATAAGTATTGTTGAAGTTATAATTAAAATCTTGAACACGAAAAAATTTAAAGATATTTTTTTATATACAATGTTTCAAATTATCAACGATTTTGTATAATTTATTTGTGTAATAAATTAACAACAAAAAATATATATATTATATATAATAACATGGAATAAAAATGTAATAAATAATTATAATTCAATATGGTATAATATTTTATTAAAATGTAGATTAAAAATTTTACTACATTTTACAAAACGTAGCTAAAAACTTTTGGCTACTTTTCTAGAAATATAGCTAACATAATTTTTACTTACGAAAACTAATTGTAGCTAAAAGTTATTGGTGACAATTTCTCAAAATGTCGTTAATAGTTTCTTGCTATGAAATTAAAGTGTAGGCAAAAACTATTAGCAACGATTAGCGAAAAATATCACTTATAGTTTTCAACTACATGGATTTGGCGACATTTTTGGTGATGAAAATAAATCATCTCCAATGACTATTAGTGACAATTTTGGGACCTTTAACTATGATTTTTTTCGTAGTCGTCGTGCCACAAGTGGTATGGTCCATCCATTATAAGGAAGGTTGTTAGGATAAGAACTTATAAATTATCATATTTTAGTAGAAGAGAAATACTTGAACATGGAATGGGAAACATTTAAGCCCTTATTATCAATAAAGGCTATTTTCTCTTAATATTCATATCTCCTCTATGATTATCACAACTCATCATTAAATAAGGAAATCATGTGACAAATATAACTAAAAGCAAAATTGCATTTTGCTAAAGGAAAAATGCATAACCAAAGACACAAATCTTCTTTTATGATGATTGTGCAATATAGATGTTTTACCAAAGGTAAAATTCATATACAATAAGATGTTTTGCTAAAGCTAAAATGCATAACCAAAGACATAAATTTTCCTTATAGAGACCAAATGTTTAACTAAATAGAGATCAGGATCCATAAAAATTATAAGTTTGGCTAAAATAAAATGCCAATAAAATATAAGTATAAGAAGCACCATAATTATGCTAAAAATGCTAAGGTAAAACACATTGGTATAACTGGAAAATCATATAATAGATAAAAAGGAAAATTATAAAGCATAAAAATAAGGGAAAATATCATTTGTATATTATTTGGGAAATAATTACATTAAAGAAGAAAATAATTTCACCATTAATTTAGGGCGGAAAATTATAAACTAACATTCCAAAAATCATAGAATGAGGAATCACTTTTAAAATGATTCCTTATAAGCTAGAGTTCTTTGGCCCTCAAACGTTTCACCTTTAAAGTCCCAATCTAAGTCCTTCAAGATGGAAAAAAAAAAGTTATCTGGTGTTGTTTCATGCTTAGGACTGGATTTTAGGGAAAGAAAATTACTAACACTCAAGTTGTCAATCTCTAAGTCTAGGTTCCTCTATCTGAAGAACTCCTCACATGTATTAAATCCTCTAATGAAGTACATACCATGTTATCATAATTCTAGGTCTCAAAATACTTACTCTTCAAGACTTTATGGCATACATCCATCTTATACTCTATTCCTGTGAAATATTCACTTTGTTTATGAGCTTTAGGGTCAATTTTTTATTATCTATATTTAGATTACAAACCTTTCAATTGATGGCCTCCAAGTCTTTGTTGCACTGAACTTCTAATTTAAGTGCCTCATTACCTTCTTATGGCCTTATCCATCTTGATCTTATTCTAAGCAAGCCTTTCCATATCTATATAGGACTTGTCACTAAGAATCTGTAAAAATTACTCGCAAGGTTTCATTGATATGTGTGTAATTACATTACAAAGAAATTTAAATGTCTTACCTTTGCATAATTGGCCTTGATTTATTAGAATAAAATCTCCAAGAAGTTCTTCTCTAGTTTCCTCCTCTCTTTAGGCAAAACTAGGTCTTGGTACATTTATATTTTGATCATGGCCTTGTCAAAAAAAAAAAAATCATTCACCTTAACATCCCACTTTGGAACAAATAATTGGAAGTGGTATATTGGGAAGATGTAACTTTAGAACCCTTGGTAGAGACATGTATAATAATTTTATAGTAATTCAATGATGAATAGAGTGTTAATCCCATGAAGAAGTGTTAAAGATTTAACGTACTCTCCTACTATTACTTAGTCAATTAAATAAAAGGGATTGAGTTATTAATTGGACTTAATAATAAAACAAAAATATACCTAGAACAAAATAAAGCCACTAGAAATAAAAAAAGAAAACAATCAAGGAAAGAAAGTATATATGAATAACATCTAGATAAGAACTTACCTTAGCATTATCTTTGCATTCATACACTAAAAAATTCATAAGCTTTTATAATATAGACTGATGAAATTTCCTAGTGTATAGATTACTCTTTCTTAGGTTATAGTCACTCCTTCCCAAGTTGATTAATTGATATCTTTATCATAATTAAAATCCTTAGAAATGTATTAAAATTTATGAATTTTTATAAAAACTTTGACTTCAACACCAAAAAATTTATGTAGGCTTATAACTAACACCCTATGCAACTGTTAATATCAATGTCCTAATCCACTCATTTGCAATTTCCATCGAATTGTCCATATGTAAATTTGTAGTTTAATATAATCTCTAACTTTAATTAAATCAACTTTAATAACAATACAAGATTTCTCATAAATAAATACAATTAATACACAATAAAGATAAAAATAGGATTCCCTTTACCTAAATTTATCCACTCATCGTCTTTACACTAATAAATAGAAGAAATAGAATAAAAGAAACCAAAAGAGAGAAAAAATTTATATGTGATTTCGATCTTCCATTATGTTGAGATACATTGAATTGATTTTAAAAAAAACTAAATGAATTTATTAAAAGATGCCAAGTGCATCTATAGGATGTTTTTCCCCACTAACTATTAATCCTAACTCTGAAATTTTAAAAGAATAAAATTGTCTTCTTATTTTAGGATTTCCATGCATTTAAATACTAATTTCTAGTGAAAAAAAATGAGTTGGGACTCTGATAGGGGCAATTGAAAATTTAACCCTTCCCTTGAAGTTAGGAGGGCCATCTCATGAATCTCCTAATAACCCATCATTTGAAATGCCAGATAGACCATTGCCCTAGATCTCTCCTAACTTTGGTTACCACTTAGTACGCTTCTTCTCCCTTACTGGTTCCCTATCATCAAACATCTCGCATACTTTTATTCATATTTTCTTTATCTCTCTTAAAGACTAATTTTAGTATAAGAGTGGCTCCAACATTGTTTTATAAAAATGTGTGAGACATCAATCTTAGGAAACTTTAGGTTTGTAATCTTACAATGAGAAATCCACCCAAAAAATATCATATATATGCTTAAAAACCATCCAAAAAGAATTAAAGAGAAAAATAAAAGAAAGAAAAATAATCATGTTGAACAAAAATTAACTAAGATTAAAAAAAAAAAAAAAGTTAGTATGAAAAGTGGTTAGGACTTCACCACGAATTATCAACATAACAACATGTACTTAGTATGTGCCAATATTTTGTTTCTTTGTCACCCTATGAGGTAGTGCATATTGAGGAATTTTTGTGTGTGACTATTGATTCTTCTTTCCTCATGATTGTTAATCTTCTTAGAAGCTACAATGATGAAAAAGCACTTCGTAAACTAAAGAAAACCAAAACATTAAAAAAATATAAAGGGAAACCCATCAAATAGCATTGGAGAAGGTAAATCCAACAATGATGTTGTTAGATTCATATGTTTGTAGATGCTAAAGGCTTAAATATTGATAGTAAGATGTGAACCTTGGCTCTTAAGGTGCTTGACTATGATGTCAGTGGTAGATGTCTAGAATAATAACATGAAAGGCATAAAAATGGTTTTAATAATCGTTATTATGAATTATTCAAAGACTTCATATCGTAAAAAAATGATATTATTAATAAGATGTATTGATTCTTGTCTTTTAGTGTTGTTTCTTAAGACAACTAAAATAATTTAGAAAATGCAAAAGAGGTTGATATCACAATGGAGGAAATGAGAGAAATGAAAATAATGACTAATGTAAAATACAAGTCTATTTTCTAAGGGGTATATCATTTAGAAGTTCACTAATAGCTAAAAAATGATGTCATTCATTTCCCTCTCTATTTCCTATTTTCTCTTCTTTTCTTTATCATTCTTATACAAAATTTCCCTTCATAAATTTCCCACCCTTCTATTTTTGTTCCAAAAATCAATAATCCTATCTGTTACTCTCATTCCTTTTTTCCTTATTTCACGTTTACCCTTTTTCTCTCTTTTTATTTTTAAAGAACAAAATTAATAAGAAAACAAATGAAATCTAGTTAACAAAAAATAAATAAAATTTCAGCTCGAATAACCCTAATTAAAATCAATTAATTTCAATTAAAAATAATAGTCCAAATTAATCTTAACTAAAAATTAACTAGATTAATTAAGATAATTGCATAAAATTAAATATGGCAAAATAAAATTAAACCTAACATAATGGAATATGAAATAAATTAAATTTTGAAAAATACAATAAGAGTTCAAACTCATTTAGAAAATCAAATACAATTAAATCTAAAGAGATACATTTTAGCTCCAATTACTCCCAAACTAAAATTGATGAGAAGTAATTATGCAAAAAAGTTAAAATTAATATTAATTAGATGTATCCAAAAATAAATTAAATATATGAGTGACTGGGGTCACAATAGGTTTAATGAACACAAAAAATCATGAGGTAAAAAAGAAAAATTAAACACAAGATAAAAGCTTATCAAAAATTAATGTTTAAACAATTCGAAAACTATGAGATATTGAATTTACATAAAGTAGGTAAGCAAAGGAAGATTAAAATAATTTTATCCAACATCAAACTTAAAGTGCCCAATTATGGAAATTTTAATTAAATGTCTTGTGAAAGCTAATAATATTTGATTTAAAAGGAGTTTATTTGTATATAAGCTAAAAAAAATTCAATAGGATTACAAACTAATATAGGACTGTACCAAACATTGACCACATCTTTGTATGATGCCATCTCAAAAAGTGAAATATAAAGGCATTTGAAGAGCAATTTCATGATCAACCTAATGAAAATTAAATGACTAGTTTTATGTCCATCAAAGAAAATGATGTTGGATTGATAAACTATGAAATATTACTGAAGAAATTATTCATAAGATTGATATAAAAAGTTAAAATCATCATGAGAATGACATATTGCAACAGTGAACGAGTAGTAAAGGTGGTATAAGAACAATATATCATAAGAGTTTCAAACTAAACTGAAATTGTCATGATAGTGATGCATCACATAAGTAATAAGGAACAAATTAAAAAAATATTAGCACAATATATTACAAAAACGACATGTTTACATAAGATTATAACATAATTAATGGATTAAGAAAGTGATAAGGAAAAGAATGCAAATGTTATAAGAATAACATTTTGAAAAAGCAATGTGATAAAATTAAAACTTAATGAACATATTATAAGAGTGATAGAAAGTAGATTGAAGGCATTATGAGGATAACGTATCACATGAATGATATAAAATATACTAATGAAAATAAAATGGTGTCGCCGACTGACACAAAATTCAAGAGAAAAGATATAGATGGCAATGCAATCTAATGTGAAATTGAAAAAAAATGATGGATTTTGTGATTAGTGAGATAGGATGGATAAAGGCACCAAAAGAAAGATGTGTTAAACTAAAGATATCATGAGGGCAACATGTCATAACAGTGACATAATAAACTAAGTGCACTACAAAAGTAACTAAGTTATATATTCTATAAAAGTAATAAAATGAATTAAATGCATCATAAGTGAAATGAGAATAGATTTTTATCTAAAGTGATGGGAGAAATTGAATGTGTTATAAAGCCAAAAGAATGAACTGAACATGAAGTAAGAGCAATGGGATTAGATGTTTGACTAAAGTGATGATATTAAATAAACATATAGCAAGAGAAACCAAATGAAGTAAACATATCGCAAGAGAAATTATATTAAATCTTTACCAAATTGATGACAATGATTGAATTTATTGAAAGAATAATGAGATTAGATATAAAGTGAGAGTAATAATATTGTGTGAGAGTAATAAAAGGAGTTAAATATACCGCAAGGGTGATAGGATTATGGCTTATGTAATAATAATATGATAAACTAAATATATCATGATAGTGATGAAATTAGACTCATTCCAAGGTTTATAAGACTAATTAAACATATTGTAATGCTAATGATACTAGATGCCTAATGAGATTGATGAGATTAAATACATTGCAAAAGCAATAAGATGACTATATACAACACAAGAGTTATAATAATAAATGTGCCATGAGAGGGATAAGATTAGATGCATTACAAGAGTAACAAGATAGATTTAATGCTTTGCAAGAGAGACAATAATAGATGCACCAAGAGAGAGATATGATTAAATGTGTTGAAAGGCCAGTAAATACACCACAGAAGCAATAATATGACATATGTTGTAACATCCCCTCACTTATGGGAAGGGTATTTTGGTCATTTTGGAATAGGTTAGGATTATTTTAAGTGTTTTGAC
>JAOQMS010044156.1:0-10709 GCA_027563885.1 Erythroxylum longipes | reverse complement strand
TGATTAATCACATATTTTAGATTAATTTGTAAAATTAATTTATTATAATAATAAATATGTGATTAATTTATTATAATAATAAATTTATTATAAAAATATAAATTTTAATTTAATTAAAATTTATAATTTAAAAAAGATGCAAAAAAGAAATTGTAAGCTTATTATTTTATTAAAAAGGTGGAGTTTTTCGACGTAAAAAACTGTCTAAAAGTGAAAAATACCGACAGAAAAAAGCATCTAAAAGTTTACACAAAACGTCTAAAATAACATTTATTTGTCTAAAAAAACTGTCGAAAAAGTATGTTTTGACGCATCTATGTGTAAATAGATTTTCGACATCTAGATTTTCGACGCTTAGATGTGTAAAAAATCTATATTTTTTGGACGCTTAGATGCGTAAAAAAATTATATTTTTTCGACACATCTATGTGTCTAAGAAAACCGTCGAAAATAGTTTTCGTGACACTTATTTTTTTTTCGCTTTATAAAGCGTCTAAAATTATTTTTCAGACGCAAAAAAGTGTCTAAAAACTCCACCTTTTGTGTCTAAAAATTCCATGTTTTGTTGTAGTGTATGTGTATGGCTCATCATAGTCTAATTGGTCAATATTAATATCTTGACTGCTGGTTTTTGTCTGGCCTTGCTTCCTTAAATGTTTATTTGGTAATTTAATTAGTAAATTAATAGTCTCACTCTATTTACCCTTTCCTTGAGAGGCTTTAACCCTCTTATCCTCTTTGAGAGCAGCTCTTTCACCTAGCTCGGCTTGTACCTTCTTGAATAGCTTAACAATCTCCTCTTTTGGCCTTAAGGTAATAGTACCTTGGTGTTAGAAATTCAGGATAAGATTAGATCCTCTGCGCGGTAGAATAATTATGAAACTTTTGTGTTTGATTTTATAAAAGCCAAGATCGTTAAACTTCTATAAAATAATAACACATAAATCATAATAAAGCGTAAATCTTAATTTCTACCTTATTTCAAAGATTTATCATTTTCTTGTTGTACTCTTCGAACCTTTTTTGACATTGACTCATCTCAGTCACTATAGCCATACAAGTATCCAACATTTAGTGATATCCACAGAATAAATTAAGAGAACTCTATAACTATTATAGAGAGGGTTAGGCAATGAGCATTATCTCACTTAGAGCTTAAGCCTATTTATAATAAGTTTTAGACATTTTAGTCATTTAATTAAAAATAAATTCTAATTTTTATTAAACTTTAATTAGAATTACAAATAATTCAAATCAAATTCGTCCAAATAAGATCCAATATTTCATATTGATCCTTATTTATTAAATATCTCATATTTAATCATAAAGTTTTTCAAACTTTATAATTAATTCTAACTTAATTAAAATATCTTTTTTCTCTTCCACTCGTTCTTTATATGTGACCCATTAGGACTCAAATAGGTTGATAATGGATACAAATTATAACCCTAAATCATATTTAAGATTAGATAAATTAAATCTCTTTAATTTATCTTTAATTCTCAAATTAAACAATTTATATCATAGATCAAGTTTAACATCTAGCAATATATTATAACTACTCAAATATTTAAGAATGTTAAAGTGATTTTTACTAAACTTTTTATGTATGATTTTTTGAATAATTTAATCCTTTCTTCGTAAAATGTTTTGATTAGACATAAAGTCTGAAATTAATGTTTATTATGTTTTGCGTCCAATCATATTAATTCACCATAATTAGTTATTGATTCAATTAATGATATTTGTAAACTATTTTACAAAGTGTCATTCTATCTTAGTCATGGATTTTCTTCATCAATACCAATCGAGTTTTATTCTCCCTAATTAATTTAAGGTGATGAATACTGTATTGATCCATCAATTACCCATGATTAGAATATGTCATAATTTGTATCAAAATAGAAGAATCCTTATATAAGATAACTTTTGAGATCTTAAACCAAATGATCACTTACAAGGAAAATTTCCATAGATATACAAGTAATGTTCCAAATGGATTTCTCGTATAAGGTTAGTTCAGATAACTTATTATTTGATAAGTACCCACATGTTTGTTTAAGTATTTCTATGCTTTAGTTTATGAGATTTACTACTTTCTTCATAAGGAAAAAAAATGTATGCTAGTCTTTTTAAGTTATATTAATGTTTAGTCTTAATAGATCAATGAATATGAACAATTTAGGGATAATATATAAATACAATATTAATCTCATAATTATAATCTCATCGTAATTTTATTTGCAATGTATAATTATCCATGGACTTTATCATATACATCTGAATATGCACAAGATAAAGAATGCTTTTAAATTATTTCGTCACTAAACTACAACCAATAGATTGGTTATAAGGCTTAAACCAACAATCTCCCGCTTATGCTAAGCCAATCCTTTAAGTATCTTATACCATATCACCATATGATGATCATGCTATTGCTGTGACAATGGCTTAATGATAAAATTCAATAAGATTCTCTATAGTGAGCACTTGCTTAAATTTTACAACTTTCATCTTAATGTCATCATAATTAAGAAAAATTGCCTAATACATCCTTAGATATTTAATGAAACCTTATATCATTTTACATGCCCAATGACTCTAACGTTCTACAGTACATTACTGTCTTGAACAATACAAGGAATTATATCAAGTTCATTAAAGAACTTGTTGATCCAATTAATAATTTCTACTAAATGAAAAATATATTATGGTTTAGTTAGCAACCATTGCTACATTGGAACCTTTACAATATTAAAATGATATTGTTATAAGTAAAATAAACCTTAATTATGATTTACTTGTAAAGTTAATATCCATATAAACTTTGACTCAAATATCAACTCAAACATAAAATAACAAATATATTTAATATTTCATAAGTATCAAATATCTCAAATAATAAACACTTTAGTACATTATATATGCACTTGGAATTAAAATAGGTATAACTTCCAATCTAGCTCTATATATCTAATTCCCAAAATTAAGCGGTTACCTTTTCATATCCAATAAGAATTGTTCTTGGACGATTATATTTTCAACAATTGAAAATTAGACTTGTTGTTCTCTATGAGAAATATGCCTTTACATACTCTCATTGAAGAGGACAATTATACTCCCGCTAACCTTCTTGTAGACATCATAAATTCATAATCATCTCTAAAACAAACTATTTGAATTCATCATGAAAGTAAATTTTTCAATGCCTCATCCTTTTAATAATACATCAAATGTATCAACAAAGACATTAGTTCTAATTGGATGTATTGCTATAAGATTTGAACTTTTCAAATATTATCTTACTCCCACTACTTATCTTGTTTAATAGGTCTGGAAGGTTATATCCAACCTTTGGGATATCTCATGACCTTTTATTACCCAATTTAATTCTAAACTTAATGGATAATGTATGCTTCAATCAAGAATCAAATCTTTAGATCATTTACTTTGACTCTTTCAAAGACTTAGCATTTCATATGTAATATGAAAATCTTGCTAATTGGTTTAATTAAAATTATTGAAGGTAAGTCATTGTACTAGGCATAGCTATAGAAAAAATAATATTGCATCATACAGTATCTTATGTTGGGTTTGCCATGAACACATGCATCACATGCATGTCAATGCAGCGGAAGTGCCATAATCTAAATTCTGACACCATGACAACTCGAAAAAGCCAAAATCACACATGCATTGTTAGATTCCCATATCGATTAGAGAGGGGAACGAAGTAGGCCTTATAAGGCTATGGAAACCTCTCCCTCACAAGACGCATTTTCCCGAGCGAGTGTGCGGGAAAAGCAAAACCGTGAAGGCTTAGCTGGGCCAAGGCCCAAACCAAATAATATCTGTGAGCGGGGTGGTCCGAGCTATTAAAATGGTATTAGAGCCAGTACCCCAGCTGATGTGCCAGCAAGGACGCTAGGCCTCCAAAGAGGGTGGATTCAGGCCTGTGTGCTAGCAAGGACGCTAGGCCTCCAAAGGGGGTGAATCCAGGCCAGTGGGCTAACAAGGACACTAGGCCTCCAAGGCAGTATAATATCAGATTCCCATATCGATTGGAGAGGGGAACGAAGTAGGCCTTATAAGGCTATGGATACCTCTCCCTCATAGACGCGTTTTTCCGAGCGAGTGTGTAGGAAGAGCAAAACTGTGAGGGCTTGGCTGGGCCAAGGACTAAAGTGGACAATATTTGTGAGTGAGTGGTATGGGTTGTTACATGCAAGCTTTCATTAATACAAGAGTACCTTTAGAAAATTTTAAAACTCCACCTTCAGCTGAGAACTTGCACCCTTGAGAATCAAAAGTGCCTAGAGAGATGAGATTTTTCTTCAAATTAGGAACATGTCTAACGTCAGTGAGTGTTCTAATTATACCATCATGCATTTTAATCTAGACTATACCTTTACCAACAACTTTACAGGTAACATTATTACCCATTAAAATAATTCCACCATCCAATGACTCATAAGTGGAAAAATATTCCCTGATGGGACTCATATGGTAAGAACAATCCAAATCTAAAATCCACTTCTTATTAGACCAGACTTTATCTTCTGTGGGTACAAAGATAATTCCCTCATTCTCATCTGCCACTACACTAGCCTCGACGGTGTTGCTGTTATTCTGCTTAATTTTATTTTTCTCCTTATTTTTCAATTTATAGCAGTCTACCTTTATATGCCCTTTTTCTTGCAATAATTACGAATTTTATTTCCATGTCTGGATTTTGACCTGCCTTTGGATCTACTTCTTTCAAAATCTCTGTTTTCAGATCTACCCTATACAAATAGTCCCCCTGCCTGACTTCCACTAGTCTCCCCAGTGATGTCCCTATCAATCTGCTCTTTTGACTTTAATGCAGACTTAATACTTTTATATGAGATTGACTCTTTCTCATAAATCATAGTATCAAGAAAATATTTAAAGGACTGGAGAAGGGAACATCACAACAATATGACTTGATCTTCATCCTCAATTTACACATCTACATTCTTCAAATCCAAAATAAGAGAATCAAATTTATTTAGATGTGAAATAATAGATGTACCTTCTATCATCCTCAACATGTACAACTTCTGTTTCAAATAAAGCCGATTTTCTACCGTCTTTTTCATGTACATGACTTTCAACTTGTCCCACATACCATTAGCTGTGCTTTCACCAGCAACCTCCTACAAAACCTCATCAGAGAGATTCAATATGTTGATCTTGCCTTTTTATCTAGATCTGTGAATTTATTTGACGTCATATCTACTAACTTTTTCTCCATTCTATTAAGTGCAATCTCACACCCATCTTATATCAAAATGGCCTGTATCTTGAGCTGCCACATACTAAAGTTAATACTTCGATCAAACTTTTAAATAGAAGTTTTCGTTATCGTCATGGTGGCTAAAAATTACATTTTTGGCTATTTTCCGAAAAGTGGGCTCCACACGTAAAATCTGGACAGTTAGCCCTACAAAAGCACTGGACGTGAGCCCCACATGCTAAGTTAGGACGTGGGCCCGACAAGCAAATTAAACTCCATTTACAAAATTGAGATAGTGAGCCCCACAAGATAAAACCGAGACAGTGGGCCCCACAGATGTAACTGGAACAGTAAGCTCCATTTGGACTCACGATAAAATCTAATTTATTTTCTGATGTGGAGGATTCACCTTAGCGGCAACCATAGAGCATACGGTAAGTTAGACTAACGAGAGAAGCCCTGATACCAGTTTGTTAAGGAAAATACCCTCGAATCGAATACCGATTGAATTTAATAGCCTGAATCTTAATAACAAAAAATAAAGAAGAGGTAAAATAAATGAGACAAGACACAAGAAGTTACATGATTGGTCAATGTGACCTACGTCTACGGCCGGATGATGAGCCAAATTCACTAATATGTAGAGAATGTACAAAAGTATAAAAAATTGGTACAGAAGCTTTCAACTACCACAACTCACATGCGAGAGAAAAGAAAAAAAAAAAGATGTAGTGCCTGAAGGAAAGGTACACACAACTCTGCAAGCTTCCCATTTATTTATAACCAAGGTTTTAAGTATTCGTCCAAAATTTTCGTTAATTTAGCTTGTCCATACAGAAGACATTATGCAAAAGGTGAAAGCAAATGTCAAATATAGAATTTTGGCCAGCAAAATGCATTGAAAATTTTGGTTCAAGCGTGATTGAGCAGGTATGAATTTTGAGGAGCCAAGTCACCAACTTCAATAACAACTAGTATTCCCATCCAACAAGAAGGAAAGTTTGGTGACAAATGTTCGGAGGAAACATGGAATAGTTAAGGGAGTAGATTGATCTGTAGTTTCTTAGACCATTCCAGGAAGAAGATAAATTTCTATTAATGGTTATTGGATGGCATGAATAAGGCTCTAGAATCTATCCAAACAAAGATATATGTAACAAGTTTGGAAAAGAAAACAAATGGGTGGTTGTGATGGATGATGCTTTCACACTTCTTCGAACAAACTTTGTCCAAAACAATAGAGCAAATTTGACAAAGTTGAAAAATCCCAAATCGAAGCAGCGAGATGCTAAGATTGAAATTTTCTTTATGGAATATGCAACAATATTTCCATATTACAAGAGTTTCTAAAATGGAAAAGGTGATGCTAGTTATAACATATTTGGTTAATAATACCAAATTAAGTTAGCGTGTAAGGGTCAGTGATGATCTATATACTGGTCGTCCATAAATCGATACTTGCTGAAATTGGTAAAGGAATTCAGGGAGTAGTTCTTGCTTTACAATACCTCACAGATAACAAAAGAAGCCTTATAAAAGTTAAAATATGTCAAAACAGTCTGAAACTATGTTAAGGTGTTCAATTCTCTAATGCTGAACATTTGCAACGTGTTAAAAGAAAACAAACTCTTCAACTTTCTTTTGGAACTTCAATCTTGAGTACAAATTGAGTTGTAGAGGTAAATCTCTTTAGTGCTAATACTACAATGAATAAGTTTGTGGACTTAAAAAATAAGAAAAACTCTCCAGTGATAATAGATGTCATAAATCGATAGGAGAACATGTTGCTACACAAAATGAGAAAGTAAGCATAGCCAGACTTTTAAAAGTTTTGTTCAATACAAGGTTACTTGCTCTATATGCAACAAATTGCACTATGTAAGGATTGTCCAAAAGGACAAAGTTAAAGCACTCCTAGCTGAAAAGTAAGACAATAATGAGCCAGTGATTGTCAATTCGTTGGTAACGAAAAAGACCTTTGATAAATGGATTCTCCTACTACACGTTGGAAGGAGTTAGGAACGAGGACAAAGTTTCAACAATGCACACTTGCTTTGAGGATGAGGGGGTTGCAGATGGACTTATAGTCCCATTTGATTATTGTTCCGTTAGTATGAGATAAAAGGCTGCTATCTAATAATGAGTTATATAGATAGGCAATAGAGGTTGCTACAACTATTTTATCTAATAATGAGTTATATAGATAGGCAATAGAGGTTGCTACAACTATTTTTTCAAGCACTGACGTTGATGGAGTGCCCACATCTTTGCTCATTAATTCAACATGTTGAGAGAGTCTTTTGCAGGGTAAAAAGGTATTGCTTGGCCAACTTTGAAAGCTAATGGCCGACGTTGAACATAGTAGGCAGATTTGAAAAAATTGCAGTTGATGAGGAAGTCAACTTTCTTTTGCTAATGGCGGTCTGTGAGAGCCCTTTTCAATAGATGAATATCACATAATTTGCAGAAGTCGAACAGAATGAATATGGTATATTTTCACAAGCAGTTAGTGCAACCAAAGCTGTCCTACAAATTACAAATGTGTAAATGAAATATTTCAGTGAGATATTTCACTAAAGTTATTAGGTGATGTTCTGTATTATTGTAACAACATTTGGCAATCCAATACATAGATTTTTGCTAGATCTAAGTTCACCTTAGCTATTAGCGGTAGTAGTTATGTTATGACAATATTGGAGGTTATATTGGTTATTTCAACTATTTAGTTATTTTAGCTAGTAGTTAGTTGTCCTAATCTTTTCCTTTAATACTTATTTTGATTGGACGGATCTTAGTAGTTATAACTTACTAACTTGTGTAAAGATTATCTAACTAAATAGTAATTAATTAAAATTGTTTGTTACTTGTTTATATTTGATAAGAATTGGTTGCAGACTTACAAAACAATCATATACACTTCTCTTCGGCCATGTTCATTTGCTAAGGTCTCAAAGTTCGAAAATCAATATGCACAACAAGAGTGTATAATAAATGTTTGACATAGTACATTAGTTATTTGAAAGAGATTCGTTGAGAAACTAAGTTGCGATATGATAAGATTGAGTCTCAAAATTAGCCAAAAAGAAAGTGAGAGTGTGTGTTTGGTGAGGTGAGCTAAGATAGGATCAAGGATGTAGGAGTTAGGTCGTCTAATTTGCGAATTGATGTTGTAGTTGAAAGCTCTTTTAGGTTGAGGAATCCAAAAGGATGTAGGAGCTAAGCCGTCTAATTCGAGAATTGACGTTGTGCTTAAAAGCTCTTGCAAGTTGAGAAATCTAAAAGAAGGTGGTGACTTAGTGGATGATACATTGATAGGTTGATTTGATTTATGATAGTTTTAGTGGAAGTGGTGATATTGATGATAATAATTTGCATAAAGTTGAGATAGTGAAACGCAACATTTTAAAGTAAAAATTTTGGTTGATACATCTTAAATAAATGAAAGACTTTAAAGTAAAAATTCCGACGAAAGATGGCGGATAAATTTGCTTAATGCAGTATTAGAACTGGTAGTCATATTGAGTATTTCCAGGTTTGCAATGTAAGATTTCAGATTAGAGAGGTCCAAGAAAAGTGTAACCAGAAATATTCCCACATCACCCTGTGTAAAAAGAGAGCATTGACAGTGATAACTCCGTCCTCATCACATAGAATGGGGCATTGCACGGCAAGCTATGCATAGCCAAAACTTTATTTCGAAAACCAACGGACATATTATCAATCTTAAAACCACAAAGGTAGGGTCGATCAAGTCTTCACATGTGGCGATGGAGGTAAGTAAAGAGCTAAAGCAACAGCAACTGCAGTGGCAGATATAGCCAGCATTCAATTCCCATTACCTCTTTTCCTGGTCTGGAATCACAAATTACAAAATTGTTCTAATGCAATCGTAAGTTAAAAACTCCAGGTTGCACAAGAGCCAGTTTGTTCTTTTCAGGGTAAAGGAAGACCGTATAGCTTGATTGCAGCACCCTGGCAAAAATAATTTATCCTCCCATTACGAATAAGTTCAAAGACAAATGAATTTTTTTATATATTTATGGACTAGAAACTAGAAAAGCATCAATTGGGAAAATAAGTTAGCTCTTACACAAACCATTTCTTGAAGCTTTTGTGGGCAGAATCTATGCCTTGTGATTTTTTGCCATCTCCTCCACATCTAGCTCCACTTCTAATACTGGTGCATCCTTTTGCATGCTAAAATGACTGGCACATGGAATATAGTACTTCAAACCCATAATAGGCATTATCAAGCTTAACATAGTTTTAACAGTAAAGACTAGCAACTCACCTATTCAGCACAGGACCATGATCTACAGCAGTTCGGAGGCAATATATAACTCGACCAACTATGTTTGTCATGGCAACTGGCCCAAATGTTCGACTATCATTAGCTTCCTGAGTTCCCTCCAGAAAATATATGGTGAAGATAATCAGATTTTGCCAAAAAATCCATAAAAACACATGCTCTTTGAGATATATCACCAACAGTATATAAAAGCAGCCTACATCTTGAACTAGCGACCCTGAGATCACTAAATGTTCTTGAAAGCGGAAAAAAAAAGGGCTTTGTTGTTCAGACACTTAATTGTGCCTAATTAGTGTGAAGAGTGTATAATATATTCCTCAATTGTGGAATTAATTGTATTTTCCCCAATTAGTAGGATTCCCTAATTAGTGGGATTCTTATGTTTTAGTTGGTAATTAGGCGTGCAAAATGTATATGTATAAATAATCTATACATTGTTCGTATAATATGAGCCTTTTCTCCCAACTTTTCCTCATGGTATTAGAGCCTTAGGGTTCTTGAGGAAAATTGTGCCGCTGCCTTCATTGCAATTTTTAGCAGTCTTCATTGCTGCAATCTCCAATCATAGTGCAACCTTCAATGGTGCACTTTCCCAACCAAACCATAATCCTTTTCATCACTGCGATTTCTTTTTCTTTCAACTCCAATCACAAACCTCACCCGATTCAAACTCCAATCACAAAGGTCGTGTCTGAAATCACAGAAATTAATTCTATCCAAAAAACCACCCAAAATTCTAAAGAAGTTCAATCAAAAGGTGAGCTTCCAAACATATCAGTTACATACTGATTGAATGGTAAGAACTATCTAAAGTGGCCTCAACTAGTACAAACCATCCTCAAAAGGTAAAGAAAAACTGAGTAACCTATTGGGAACTCGTCCCGAACAAGGAGAATCAGGTTTCGAAGTTTGGGATGAAGAGGACTCTCTTATTATGTCATGGCTACAGAGTTCCGAGACTCCTGAAATTAGTGATACTTGCATGTTTCTCCCAACAGTAAAATAGATTTGGAGACAATTCAACATATTTACTCTTAGGTTAAGGATGTTGCTCAAGTATATGAAATTGTTACAGAATATAGCAATTACGTAATTAGAGGGATTATGTAGTTAATGTACATATCATAGTTATAGGGATTTAGC
>JAOQMS010044155.1:0-10715 GCA_027563885.1 Erythroxylum longipes | reverse complement strand
AACCTAACTGATTATGAATTATTGGATTGTTGGTTCTAGACTATCCTAGGGTTGATTACTCTCTCTTGAGTTATAACTATTAACCCTAAATCATAAACCCTAATCGGATTATGGAGGTTGCAATCTCTCAATTCACAACCTATCCAAAACTCTAATTAGTTCTAAAGTTCTTTAATAAACTATCGGAAACATATACAAGATCTCTTTCTGCACAAATTATCGATTTGAATTAATTATAGTTTCTATTAAATCACCTAACTCTCGTTATTCCAATTTAATCAATTTTTATTCGATTCATCCTCTCAATTTATTATCGAATTATGAAATAGAATAATCAAACCACAACAATATCCAATAAACACGTAAATAATCAAATTCTCATTAATTCAAGAATAAAATTTTGAAGGTGAGTTTAGAACATCCTTGTCATTCTAAATCCTATCCTCAACTGTTCAATCCAATTCTATATAATAATAAAACTGAAAAGAACAAAAAATACAATCTAAAATGGATGACGAGAGGCAACGACATCGGGAAACCTCCTAATCTGAGAAGTACTTCGAGTAAGCTTTTTCTCCTCTTCTCTCTTCTCTCTTCCTTTTTCTCTACCTCTATCAAGGTACCTCAAAAACGTAATTTTTAAGCTCAAAGACTTGTACTAACCCATAAAACACTTAAAACATAAATAATTAAGAAAATAACACAATTGTAACCTAAACAACATAATAAATGATTAAATTAACAGCTAAACACAGATCAAACTATACCCTAAAACACGATGCAAGTTACACTTATCAATATCCCCACACTTAAACTTTTGCTCGCCCTCAAGCAAACAAAACAACAAACAACACAAAATCACAAAGCACACAATGGGATAATGAGACAATGGCTTTAACTTCATGAAACAAGTTTAATTATAAGCACAATCATTCAAATTATTTCAAATTATTAACATGCAAATTCTACATCTAGGAGATCTGGACTAAATATACATATTAATCAAGACCCAAATGTCAAGTTATTCACCCTTTTCAATTGTATACTCACATTAATAATTATTTGGTCATTAAAACTCTATAACTACTTCTAAGTACGCTTTCATGAAAAGTTAAGCTACTTACAATTTCAGTAGTTATACTTTTTGTGGACATAGACTTAGCCTTTTTACATGGAGGCAAACATTAGTGATGAATGTTGATCTGGTTAAGTCATGTTTTTATTAAACTACTTGGCTGGAATGCCACTTAGCCTTTTGACGTGAAGGTACACATTTGTGATGTGTGTCGATCTGATTCCTCAGCTACATCACATTCTCAACTAGCTACTAGCTCTATTTATAACCCAAAGGCCAGCAGAATAGTTATTTATTTAAATTTGACAAACATTTTTAATTATTATTTAATGCTTATCATGTTGCTTTAACTTGTTTTTATGAAAAAAAAAATACTAGCAAAGCTAGTTTAGTCGAAAAACCTAAAATTATGAATGAACATGACAACTTATAGGGTATAAACTAACACTAAATCCTAATTAACTTGCATATTTAGCCAAAGAACTCATATCACTAATTTCACGAGCTAATAACTCTTCGTAACTTAATAGATTATGTTCAAAATTAAGTCAATTTCATTCCATCTAAGCCATCAACACATTCACACAATTCATAATATGCAACCTAACAAACTATCATACAATATGAAAAATTCACACTCAAAGAAAAACACACAACCTCCCAACACTTAAACAACATATTGTCCTCAATGTGAGGAGACAAATAAACACACATCGAAGGAAGAAACATAAAATAAAACAAAACAAAAACAAAATTAAAGAATAAATTTAAAAGAAAAGGGTTATAAACAAAGCTTCACAGTAATAAAGGTGGGGATGGTGTCAGAGGTGGCAGTTAAACACCTTAAGCCTTGAAGTATTGATGAATCCGACGTATATCCTAGCTCTAACGTCGTTGTGTGCGGGTCATCTCTTTCATCCTCCTAGTGTTTTCTGCAATTATACCTGTAACTGCTTTAGGGTCGGTGGAGATTGTATCAAGCACTTTCTTCCAGTCAGGTTCTTTTGTGTCTTCTCCCTTTTCAGACTCCTCACTAGTCGAGTCCTCTTCTACCTACTGAGGTGGTGCTATGCTAGAACTTGTCTGACTGACCCTGTTCTTTACATGAGTTTTTTGTTTAATGTCTCAAAGTTCCATATTATGGGACTTTAGGATTTCAGCACGCCACAAATGATGGTGATTTAGATAATCAGGGAGTTAGTTAGTGAATTTATTATTTCCTTTTTTACCAATCTTTTCATATCATTGTAGGCATGTTTAATATCAATACCTTACTACAATCTATTGCAATATTTCAGGTTGTATGTAATATGTATGTAGGGTTGTATGTAATATTTCAGGTCAGTGTCGTCACCAGCCGCTAGCGATGAATACTCCTGCTCCAACCCTGCCGCCGCTAAAGACTCTCTCGCTCTTACTTTTGGTGTCTTGAGCAACAACACTAGTGGCGATTAGACTATCCAACTTTTTCCCGTGAATGGCGGCGCTGACGTGGTTTGCTCTCATTATTTGTTTGGGTCATGGGTGGAAGGAGTGGGCTACGGTGCAACTACCGAGTAGAGGATCACAGCTCACAGGCCTCAAGTGAAGAAGAGTCGGTGTGGCCCCAGGTCAAAAAGCTTGCATTATTGTGGCATTACTTTTTATCACCGAACTGGTTGCTGGGAATCACATATCTAGTTACTGGATCATTTCTTCATTTTAATGTTTTATTAATTATAATGAAGCTTGCTTCTTATATCCAATAACTCATCAAAGAGTAGCACCTAGGGTCAAGAAATTGGTTTACTCAGTCGAAAGTTGATTTCTGGGTCGTCGTCATCATTGACATCAACTAGGTCACTCTCTAAAACGAGGAGATCCAACGGTGGTACTAGTTACACGTATAGAGGCATGCAGTTCAGGAAGTTTTTCTGGTTGTTATGAGTGTAACACGATTGTCAACCCAAACAGGTATGTGTTCACTCTTTTTCACGTTAATTTTGCATTGATGTTGGGTAGAACAAGCAGCATCTCTTTGGCCTTTAAGTAGGAATCCACAGCATCAGGTATCTTAGTGTACACTTTTACCTTTCGCTTATCTAATTTTTGATGTGAGTTTGGTGTCTGTTGACAGTGTAATATTCATGTTGGTCATCTCTATGAGTGGCTCCCGTTCGTTTATGAAGTAATGGGTGGCAGTTCCAGCCATCCTTGTAGTTGTTTTTTTTATTTCATTTCTGTCAGTGTGATCTTTGTTTTTAGTACGTAGTGTTGTTACTTACTCATTTTTCAAGTCTTCTGTGTGGTATAAATCTCTTGGTTATCGATATTAGTTGAGGTTTGATGCCATGATCAAATGAGTTTTTCCTTTTCTTATTTTCCATGACCATTATCCATAATCCTCTGGAAACTTGGGTTGGGGTCTCTTTTCCTCAACTGAGCAGCTTGCGTAATAGGTGACATGACTAATGAACAAGCTAGGTCGGGGTCATATTCTATGCTATATATGCAGCTATTGTCCAGACTGAGTAGGATCGTTGTTCAAGGATGGTGATGTGTGGTTACATTTACTGTAATAAATAAATGTGCCTATAATTTCATGTTGTTTTTGGTACATCACATGTCTTCTCTGTTAGCTTTCTTGAGCATCCTGACAAGTTTGCTGTTGTCCACGAGAAACCGTCATTCTTTTTCCTTTTGCAACCCGTTGGTACTCCACTTACTAACTTGACGCCTCTACCAGTATAAGATAAGTCCATTATAATTTTTTATAACGTGATACATCAACCTTTTACAAAATCCTTTCTCATTAGAATCACACCTTACCTAACACATCAACCACTTTCCCTTGCATGCCTCAATAGTAGATTCTTACTACGCATTTAAGCTTTGACAAGCATGGTTAAAATATACTACTACTTTCAATTGGACTATGACATGTTCACGTGCAAGATTCACCAAAATAATATTTTAGTGAGTTCCTATACAAACACGAATTCGTCATCCTTTTGTTTTCTTTTTTCACACTTGTAATACTTATGCACTACTGATGCTTTCTTCGGTTAGCAAATAAGTTTGTCATGGTTGGCTTCTAGGTTTGCTGTATCTAAATTTTTTCTTTAAGTGCCTTTTCTTTTATTGCTTACCTCTTCTAGGTTTGTAGTTGTGTTACTTTCTCTCCTTCGTGGTCTCCTTTCGAGCTAATTAGATTTTCTCTTTTTTAGTTCTCTATTCTGTGTCTACTTTGTGAATCCCAAGGGCTTTTTAGGAAGTACCTGCGGGAACATATGGGGGCTGCGAGTTAGGAGGCATGACTTTTAATCATGTGGATGGGACACAAGCAAGCTTTTCGGTGCGTGCCGCGTCTAAGAATGAAAAAGATGATGACATACTAAGAATAAGCTCTTGGAACATTGGGACCCTAAGGGGAAAGTCTTTAGAATTAGTAGAGATTTTAGACAAGTATAAGATACAAATAGCCTACATTCAGGAGACAAAATGGTCAGGAGCTAAAGCAAAAGAGATAGGAGGATTCAAATTATGGTACTCGGGAGGTCTGCGGAGACAAAATAAGGTAGGCATCTTAGTGGTCAAGGAACTTATAAATCAAACGATAGGGATCACAAAGGTAAATGATAGGATTATTGTGGCTAAAATTATTATTAGTAATGGTGTTCACAATTTAGTGTATGCCTATGCATCTCAAGTTGGTTTAGACGAACAACAAAAATGATTGTTCTGGGCGGTGCTAGATGGAGTGATCCAACAAATCCCTACTACTGAGCAAGTTATTGTAAGAGGTGATTTTAATAGGCATATAAGGGCTATTTCAGATGAATATACAGGGACTCATGGGGGCTTCGGGTATGGCATTATAAATGAAAGTGGGAATGCCTTATTGGGCATGGCCATAACGTTTGAGTTAGTGATAGTAAATTCCTTATTTAAGAAAAATGAGGCGCACCTGGTGATGTTTAAAAGTAGCACGACCAAGATGCAACTTGGTGAGCTAAAGCATGGTGCAAGGATTTCAAAGTGCTTCTGGCCACATACTTAGCAACCTAACACAGATTGTTGGTTTTGGATATAGGAATTAAGGGATGGAGGACACATCAATTTACTAAGCGTTATCGAAAAATTAAATGATGGGATCTAAAAGGGGACATGGTGGAACAATTTATGACTCAAATCCTGTATGGAGCCGCATGGTCCATGAGAGGGGATGTTAATTGAATGCGGGAGGGAGAAGCTCCCTTAGTGAGAGAAACCATCACAAAACTCCTAGGAGTCTTTAAAGGGACGAGGGCAGGCAAATGGAATCTTGATGGTGGTCGGAAGAGGTTTAGGGGACAATGAAGGTGAAAAAGAGAGCATATAAAGATCAATTAGCAAGTACAACAGAGGCGGAGCGAGAAACTAATAGAATAAGGCACAAACTGACAAAGAAGAGGACAAAGAAGACAATTTCAGTGGCTAAAGGAGAAGCTTACGAGACTTTGTAGAGGAATTTGGATACGTATAGGGGAGCACAAAAAATTTTCAAGTTGGAACGAGTTAGGGCACACAAGACGAGGGATTTCAACCAAGTCTGCTATATATGAGATGAAGCAGGACAAGTACTCATAGAGGCCCATATCATCAAGAGTAGATGGCAAAGATACTTTTTTGGCCTGGATAATGAAGGCATATTGGACAATTTAAAGTTAGATGACCCCTCCATGTCGGAGCATTTTCTTAACTAGTCTCAATGTGAAAGGGTCACAAGGCAAGAAATTACAAAGGCTTTGAGGGAGATGGGGAGCAGAAGGGCAGTAGGGTCAGATGAGATCCCTATAGAGGTATGGAAGAGAATAGGAGTTATCAGTATTGAGTGGTTAGTTTAGCTTTTTAATGTGACCCTAGAGTCAGCCAAAATGTTGGATGAATGGAGATTGAGTAGGTTCATCCAATTATACAAAGCCAAAGGGGACATCCAACATTGTCACAACTATAAAGGCATTAAACTAATAAGTCACACCATGAAGCTGTGGGAGAAGGTGATAGAGAAGAGAGTTCGGAGACCAGCTTTTATATCGACCAACCAATTTGGATTTACGCTTGGTAGGTCCACGACAGAAGCGATAAATCTCCTCCGTAGGCTAATGGAATGCTACAGGGAACGAAAACGGAATTTGCATGTAGTTTTCATTAAATTGGAGAAGGCATATGACAGGATTCCTAAGGAAATCTTGTGGAGGTGTTTAGAGAAAAAGGTAATTCTTATGATATATATACGCGTAATTAGTCATATGTATGAAGGAGCAATGACTAGCGTACGGACAGTAGGAAGTGACACAAAAACATTTTCTATTGGTATTAGACTACACCAAGGCTCCGACTTAAGCCCTTTTCTATTCGCATTGGTATTAGATGAGCTTACCAAACATATTCAAAGAGAGGTACCTTGGTGTATGTTATTTGCTGACGATATTGTCCTCGTGGATGAGCCCAAGGAGGGGTAAATTTCAAGTTAGAATGTTAGAGAGAAACGTTAGAGTTGAAAGGTTTTAAAATGAGCAGGACAAAGACGGAGTATTTAGAATGCAACTTTTCGGGAAGCCAGATGGTCTATGAGGCGGGGTAGCAATTAGTACTAACATTATACCACAAAATTAAGTTTTAAATACCCCTGGTCCATCATTCATAGTGATGGTAATATCGATACCAACATAGTCCATCGTATCAGATTCAGGTGGGCCAAATGGCAAAGCGTGTTAGAGGTCTTATGTGACAAAAAGATTCCATTAAAGCTTCAAAGGAAATTTTATAAAATGGTGATTCAACCAACCATGTTATATGGGGCGAAATGTTAGCCCACCAAATATGGACATACAAGACAGTTGTTGGTAACAGAGATGTGTATACTCCGGTGGATGTGTGATATTACCATAACAGATAAGGTTCGGAATCGTGTAGTGAGAGACAAACTATAGGTGACTAGTATTAACGACAAGTTAAGGGAGACCAGGCTTAGGTGGTTTGGGACTATGAACAGGAGGCACCCTGATGCTTCAGTATGAAGCTATAAGAAAATAACTCTTCATGACTGCAAGAGGAGAAAAGGGAGGCCAAACAAGAAATTGAGGGAAGTGATAAAGAAGGATATAACAGGGTTGGCCCTTACCAAGGAATTGGCCAGAAATAGAAAATTATGGCGTGCTAGAATACAGATAAAGGATATCCTTTAAAGTGCACCAAAACAGTTGAGGAAGTTATTAGGAGCTGTTTACTGTAAAGCTCGGACGATGTATTTAACCCTTAGGAAGTCTAACCATAGAGTCCAATTTGTCTTTTCTAATTGTAAGTCGTGGACAAGTCTTTCTATCATACTACTTGGATTTTCAGCTCGGGTATATGGGGAAAAGTCCCTTGAGGCCATATGATACTGTAGGATTGTCATACTCATATGGTACTGAGCAAGGATCCCTAACATAACTAAAGACATAAAAAGTCGTACTTTGTAGCTTATTAGGTATTAACAGAACTGGGCACCATATTAGGTATTTTCTTTATTTTATTTATTTATTTTAATTTTATTTACCTACTCTTTTAACATATCAGTTTTACATATCTACTCTTTGAACCTACATCACTTTTTTCATTGTCACATTTGCATGTGGTTTTACTGGAAAAAGCCTCTTTACTTTGTAGAGGTAAGGCTACATATTATCAAACCTTCCCAGACCCTGCTTTGATGTGGGATTCAAACTGGGTGTGATGATGAGGGAGGTAGACAGTTAAACCATTACAAGCCATGCCATAGTACTCAGCAATGGCAGAAACTAAGTAATCCATACCTAAATTGTTGCTCCTCTTACGTAAAGTCACTACAATAGCATTAAGCATATGTGTGGAGGTGCACACTAGGATGATATGATCTATGTACCATAAAAAAAAATTTCCTTCCTTGAGCACTTGTTGGTTTCTGATTTGTCAAAAACCATTTGACACATGAATTTATGTAACAACAAGTGCTCATGCCTTCGTATAATGTTATTGTGGGCATTCTTAGCATTGAATCACTCCAACCCAATGAGCTCATTCCAATAGTAGGAAGCATAAAAATCATCATGTTGATCGACAATGGAAGATTCAGGGAAACCACAAATATCATACATAATTTCAAGGTTCAGCTCATAAGGTTGTCCCCGTAACTTAAACCACATTTCGTTAGGGTTACTAGTTTTGAACTGATAGGAAGTGAAGAATTTTAAGGGTGAGCTCTTGGTAGATAGGGTATTGGAAGTGTATGAATTTACTCTACTGAATTCTTTCTACTAAATTCTCTACCTTATCTTGCAATTCTAGCCTGTCGAGTGTAGCAAAATCAAAGTACTTCGGGACTACTATCTATTTAACACGAAGAGATTGGAATCGAATATCTTCCTCCTCTGTGTAGATTGGTAAGGGTGATCTGAAATCTGTCACCCTATTCCTTCTCCCTCGGCCTGAGAATTGATTTCTTCTCGATGATTGGTTATGCTTCGCTAACTGTTTAATACGCGGCATAATGGACTATAAGTAGGTGGAAGTTGGAACAAAGTGAAAATTTAGAAGTTGGTTAGAGAGAAGTGAGAGTGTTTGGAGGTTCTAAACTTAGAGAGTTAAAGTTAAAATGAAAATGAGTGAAAAAATGAAATATGAGACGAATATATAAGTGAAGGAAGCGTAAAATGGTAAAAAATTTAGCTGAAAATTATATGGACAGTTTTACCTTACCACAGGCCACGATCGTGGCCTGCATTAATTCCACCAATTTTCCAATTTTTTCTTCTTTTGTCCTTCTACACATTCCCGAGATCCCTTCTTAACTCTTTTATAGCTCTTTCACCTCTTTTTTACTTACTTCCTTGATCATCTAACTCATGTCTAAATCTTATGCCTTCTCGACCTTATTTGGAAATGAAATAACCTAACTACAAAATTCAAATTATCTAAACATCAAAGGAAATAACATGGAATTAACAATTCGTGGTTTGCCTTCCATGTAGCCCTTCTTTTAATATCGGTAGCTTGACGCTCTTCTAGTTAGTGCTCAAGATGGTTCAAATGAATCGTACAATGGCAGCGCAGTCATCGATCTTACAATTTGCAAATGAGCTACCATACCCTAGGTTCCACCTTCTTTCTGCTTCACCTTCCTAACGTCTTCTCCTCCGCAATTGTTTCTTTCTAAATGCATTCTCAGGATCCTCAATATCTTCTCATTGATCTCGTTTCTTTAATGTTAGCTGGAAGTAAGGGAGTACTGTTATCATTCTTCAAAATTGTCGTCATTCTTCGATACAGTGAAGGTTATTTGATGCTCTTTGTTATAGTAGTGCTCTAAAGGCAATCACCTTTGGCAATTTTGTACAAACTTTATTTTGATTAATAAAGCAAAAGGAAATTTTCATTAATTTGATATTCATTTATATATGAATCGATATTGATCTTAAATCGAATTAATGAAGTCTATGATACAAAACATAGGATGAAGGAAATCATGACGATATCATGATCACGAGATTCCTATCATGAGCAATTATGTTAGTATCTAAATAATCCCTAGTCATAGGACATTATTAATCCAGACATATTAGCACATGTTATACTCCTTGATTTGATCAAGTAGTGAATCTCATAAACTGTAAGCATGAGTTGTTTAGAGTTAACATGTAGATGCTTACCAAGGGTAGTAAGTACATCGGATGACCCGCTATGAGATTATCATATGGATGACCTAACTAATGTCAATGATTAATCTCATCATAACAATGGTACAAATATCCTTAGACTTGAGGTACTCAAGGATATCTTGGATACGAATCCTATACTTTGATATCATTCCTTGCTACCTCATGACGATGTCGCTCTTAAGGTGGTGATTGGGTACAGTTATTTGTATTCGAAAGTAATTGGGTAGCCAATAAAGGATTCACCACTCCTGATAGAAGGAGACTATACCCACGGCCTCTTGTAGGGGTCATTACTCGGAAGTCTCTGGCCAAAGTAGTTATGTGTCATGATGAAAGTCTTCAATGACACATAAGAGTAATGAGAACCCAAAATAAGAACTAACACCACTTGGACTAGATGTGACGTAGTCAGTCTAGTGGGAGTTGAAACATAGCCCATACTATGAACCAAGTAGGGGATAGTATGGTGAAAGGATGAATTGCATGGTAATTCTCTATGAAAAGGTTCATAAGTTGGATAGTTAACTATCAAAGAGTTTATGTATTAATTCACTTATATTCCGGTAAACAGGCATCATGAAACCCTTCATGATGTGCTTACATTAAGAGTTAATTCAAATGCCTAAAATAACCGAAAACCTAAGGGTTACACGTATAAAAGATTGGATGAAAAACAAGTGTGTATGGCTTTTTTTAAGCAGGCCACGATCGTGACCGAAGGCGAGGCACGCCATGATCGTGACAGAAGTCACGAAATGGTATATAAGTGAGTTCTTCACTTATGTACAAGAGCTTCCTTCAATTCTTACACACTTAAGTGATAGATAAAGGGTTCTAGAAGAGTTCTAGAGTGAGAGTGAGGTGTCTTGAGTCTTGTTCTTGCAATTCATGCAATTGTTGCATGAATCAAAGTGCATGCAACAAGATTCTTGACCTATCTT
>JAOQMS010044154.1:0-10718 GCA_027563885.1 Erythroxylum longipes | reverse complement strand
TCAGAAATTCATATCAAAATATCAAATCAAACACTTCCAATACATGCCCAACTATTAAACTCCTCGGACCTCAGGTTCGACATCTAGAAGCTCACGCAAAACATTTCAATACGTACAATCATATAATCCTAGGAATCCATCTAGGTTGACTCATAGTACACTCCCAGAAGCTATTGCCTGGATGGTCCGACAAAGTTCGACTGTCGTCCGATGTGCTCTTTTGCTTAACAAGTACTTCAACACTGAAAATGGAAATTAACACCACAGAAAGCTGCTAAAGTGTTATTTGGTGATGAAGTTCAGGGGAGAGAATCGCAGTGTGAAGTGTTTCAATAAGGGATCAGAACTATGGTAGATTCTTCCTAACTTAACCAATCTAATACGTGAGTTCATTTTATGCCCCTCAAATGTACTATTTATCTCTACTGACTCACCATTTGTCATAATTACAACCTGTAGTAGAGTCTTCCTAACTTAAACAATGACTCACCATTTTCCATAATTACAATTTGTCATACTTACCCGGAAATGCCAAATGAAAGCATATACAATCGTATGAATGTGCCAAACAATATGTAAGGCACAATTAACTTATGTTTAACGTTCTTGTATCTTAAGTCATATTAATGTCTCACAAATAATTGTTCTAGCCGTATGTATAGGTAATGGGATGTTACACATACGGATCACCCCTATCTCGACGCAGATTGACCCACCTATTAGGAGCATCTTCTCTATAGTTAAATTCTCTCATTTTATCAGCATTGATGACATTCACGTCAATAGTATAGGCCACCTCTTCATCTCTCTTGAGAACCTTGAGATGACAAAATAGCTGGCTCAATAATACTGGAAACACAAACCTCTTCGTCTCAGCGTTGTGATGTACCACTTGCCATATAGAAGTCATTATCATTTGGGCAATAGCAATGCCCTGGAATTGGCCATCCAGGAAAAACTTCTTGTCCAAAATGTACAAGTCTTCATTACGGAGGTACCCGAAATCACTAGCTTTAGGCATTACATTATGAGTAAGCATGAATGCCACCAATCTAGGTCCAATATTAAGGGAACCGCAATGCATAAAATTGCACTAGTTTATGAATCGCACAGTAGCTCTAATCCCAAATTGAGACATAGCTGCAGATTTATCCCATTGACTATCAATTGTACATCTCGCATATTTATCAAAAGATGGCACTTGGCCGCCCACTGGCAGCTCTAAATGTCCAGTAATTAAATCCTCTGTTATGACCATTGTTTTTCCATTGACACGAGAAGTGAGCACTGGAGGTTGTTTATTGGCGACCTCATTGAGGTTGGCATAAAACTGTTTCACCTTGGATGGGCAATATGCACCTTTGAGGTACAACAATTTGCCCCAATGAAATTTGTCCAAGTTTGCCCTCACTTTGTATGCTTCATCAATACCCTCTTCAATTGAGACTTCTATCATAAATTTGTTGTTCTTTTTCTTATTGAACCAATCTGCACATTGCTCACTGATGAATATAACTCGATCAAAATCAAGTTCCTCTACTTCTGCGACAGTATTTTACCCCTAGCAGCTTTAGAAATTTGTCCAAAAGCATTACCCTTCCTCGCAATATGCTTAATTCGTTACATTAAATGAGAACAACATAACCAGTCTCAATCTCAACAAAACAAAGCAAAGAACTAATGTTACCAGGATTAGTATTCAAAACCCCCATCTTTAGACAATGTAACCAACAAAATTACCTTTGATCAGAATCATCGGGAGTAAATAACTTCAAACATAAAAAAACTATAAGGATCAGACACAATACCAACCAACAGACCTAACAAACTCACAATGTGACAAGAATCCAAAGCAAAATCATCATCATACATGAATCATCAACATTAGAGTTCAACATTAAGCATAAATATAAACATATATTAGAAACGAATCCACAAAGATACTCTGAAAATTCCCAAATCCATATATTCTTCAATCTAAAAAATTTTATCGACAGTTTTGCCCTTAATTTTGAAAGAACACATACCCATGCCAAATCGAAGTGGTGATTGCATATAATCAACCCGAAATGATTCTCTCAAAAGGACCCCCAAACTCAACGAACATGAATGTTGTTGCTTTAGGCAGTAATTTGGCATAATAAGGCAAAAGAAAAACAGTTGAAAAGGTTAAGATTTGGGTATTTTGGAAGGTCGTGAGATGGTATAGTCGAATAGGAAGAGAAAAAGAATGGAAGTCTAGGCTGATATATAAAGGGCGTGAAATCGGGAAGAAGAGAATGAGGGGAAGAATGGAGAGAATGGCGCCTTAAATGAGAGTGCAGGTTTATGTCCGTTAAGTAGACTTAATGTCCGTTAAATAGACATTTACGGGTTTCTAGGCCTTGTTTACCAATTGGCTGAGCGGGACTATCATCTGTTGAACAAACCTTTACTGCTACTAGGCCATTGTGATTTTCCTGAGCTCGTTGGGTAGACTGAATGTCCGCTAAATGGACATTCTTTGTTAAGCTATTTAGAAACAAACCCAATTCTGAAAATAGGTGCCATCTCATGTAATTCACTTCCTATTTTGCCTCTTCTAACTACTCAATGATACCATAGGACTATATGCATGATGTATGAATGAAAGTAATATAAAAGTATTAAATGAAACAAAGAGACATTGCCACTTATCTCCTCCACACTTAACATGGGCCTTACCTCTAAGATCCATGAGTTGTGATCAAGCTATTCCTCATGGTAATAGGAGGTGTCATTGGGATGTCTTATAAAAACTGACCCTATGCAACATATAGTAAACTAGAATAAGAAGATATGAAGAAAAGAGAAATTAATAAAATAAAAAAAAGAGTTAGAAACGTAGGTTGCCTCCCAACAAGTGCTAAATTTAATGTCCTTAGCTAGATTAGGCCACCATGAGATTAATTGTGAAATGTGATGGTGGAAATATATCCAACCATCTCTCCTTCAAAATAGTGTTTGAGTCGTTACCCATTGACCATAAAGAGCTTTTGTTCATCCCTTCCAATCTTCATGGCTCCATGTGGGTATATTTTGGTCACCACGAAAGGTCTAGACCATCTCAACCGCAATTTCCCTGGCGACAATTTTAAACAAGAGTTAAATAGTAAAACTTTTTGACTAGGTTTAAATTCTCGCCAAAGGTTATGCTTGTCGTGGAAAGCCTTGGTTCTCTCCTTGTATATTATAGCATTCTCAAAAGCATCTAGGCAAAATTCATCTAGGTTATTCAACTCCATCAGTCTCTTTTGTCCAGCTTCTTTAAGATCATAGTTCAATCTCCGAATTGCCCATAACGCCTTGTGCTCAATTTGAACTGAAAGATGGCAAGATTTCCCAAAGACTAACTTGTATCAAGACAGGCCCAAAGGAGTCTTGTATGATGTCTTGTACGCCCAAAAACCGTCATCAAGCTTCAATGCTCAATCCTTTCTTCAGGTATTAACAGCTTTCTCCAAATTTTGCTTGATTTCTTTATTAGACACCTCAACTTGCCCATTAGTTTGAGGGTGGTAAGTGGTTTCGAACTTAAAATGGAACCCATATTTTGTCAAAAGAGATTTAAATTGATGATTCTGAAAGTGTACCCCTATTGTCATTGATTATAGCCCTTGGAACTCCAAATCTTGAAAATATGTGCTTCTTACAAATTTGACAACACTAACTCCAGTGTTGTTTGACAAAGCTGTGGCTTCCACCCATTTGGATACATAATCCACCACCATAAGGATGTATTCATTACCAAAGGATACTGGAAATGGTCCCATAAAGTCTAAACCCCATACGTCAAAGATTTCAACCTCTAAAATCCTTGACTGAGACATCTCGTGCTTCCTACTGATGTTCCCTTTTCTTTGACACCTATTACATGTCATAACAAAAGTTTTAGAATCCTTAAAAAGAGTAAGCCAATAAAAAATGGATGGTAAAACCTTTGCCATCATTTTGTTAGCACTATGGTGTCTGCCATAAGGAGAAGCATGGCAATGATACAATACTGGCCACATCTGCTCATCAAGTATACATCTTCTAATTATACCATCAGCACACCTTCTGAAGAGCAACAAGTCTTCCCAAAAGTAATTCCTCATCTCATATAAGAATTTCCTTCTCTTATGGTATGAATAATCACTAGGAATAATGTTAGACACTATAAAATTAACATGATCAACAAACTAAGGAACATTTTCTTTAATAGACCACAGATTCTCATCAGGACAGACATCATTAATTGGTTCAACTCCCATCTTGTCACCTTGGTCAAGTTGCGAAAGATGATCAGCTATCGAATTTTTGGATCCCTTCTTGTCTTTAATTTCCAAATTGAAATCCTACAAGAGTTAAATCCATCTAATCAACCTTGGTTTGGCATCTTTTTTTGTAAGCAGATATTTCCAGGAGGAATGGTTAGGGTAAACAATGACTTTGGACTCAACAAGATAAGATCTAAATTTATCAAATGCAAAAACTACTGCTAGTAATTCTTTGTCTGTAGTAGCATAATTAATTTGAGCATCATTAAGAACTTTGCTACCATAATAAATAACATGTAATTTCTTATCATATTTTTGTCCTAATACAACCCCAAGTGCATAATAACTAGCATCACACATTAGTTCAAAAGGGAGATTCCAATTCAGTGCGACCATTATAGGGGCTGAGGTAAGTTCCTTTTTTAACCTATTGAAAGCATCAAGACATTCATTAGTAAATTCAAAAGGGACTTTTTTGGACCCCGTCTTCGGAGTCTAACTCGTGCTTACTCTGATACCAAAAGTGTTAGACCCCGTTTCCGAAGTCCAACTTGCATGCAGCATAACCTAATACGTAATGCTTATCTCCCAAAGAGAACACCTTAACCATTATCGTTTTATCTTCTCTTCTTCGATATCACCACTGTTGCATACTTCCTCAGCTTATCAAACTGTTTCCTTATTTATAATTAATTCAATGGTGACATGTAGTCGCCATAAACTTCGTTCGGAGACCGGGGCCAACAGACTTTCTTTTGCATCAAAGCACATAGGGCTTAGAAATCTTGGAAAAATCTTTAATAAATCTATGATAGAATCTCACATGCCCAAGAAAACTCCTTATTGCTCTAACTAAATTGGGGGTCGTAATTTATTGATGACTTCGATTTTTTTCTAAATCCACCTCTATTCCATTATTTGAAATTTTGTGGCCTAGGACGATCCCTTCTTGTACCATAAAATGACACTTTTCTCAATTTAGGACAACATTGTTTTCTTCATATCTCTATAGAACTTGTTCGAGATTGAACAAACATTCATCAAAAGAAGAACCAAAAATAGAAAAGTTGTCTATAAATATCTCTATGAGATTCTCCACCATGCCGGAGAATATGGACATCATACAGTATTGGAAAGTGTCAGGAGCATTGTACAAACCAAAGCCCATCATGTGATATGAAAATTTACCATAGGGAAAAGAGAATGTGGTCTTCTGATGATCCTTTGGGGCTATGGGAATTTGATTATACCATGAATAACCATCTAGAAAGCAATAATAATCATGCCCTGCTAATCTTTCCAACATTTGATCAATAAAAAGGAGAGGGAAGTGATCTTTTCTAGTTGCTGCATTTAATTTCCTATAGTCTATACAAACCCTCCACCTTATCACAACTCGAGTGGAAATTAACTCATTGCTATCATTAGAGATGATGGTCATGCCACCTTTCTTTTATACCACCTGTACAGGACTTACCCAGGAGCTATCCAAAATATGATAGATAATTCTTGCATCAAATAATTTAAGTACCTTAGATTGCACAACTTCCTTTATGTTAGCATTGAGTCTCCTCTGATTTTCCACACTAGGCTTGTGGTTTTCCTCCATTAAAATCCTGTGAACACAAATAGAAGGGCTAATTCCATTTATGTCAACAATATTCCATGCAATAGCCAATTTATATTCATGTGACACCCTTAATAACTTCTTCTTAAGAGGAATTTAGAGAAGAAGAAATAATAACCGGATATGTATTTGATTATCCTAAGAATGCATACCTCAAATAAATTGGAAGCTATTTTAATTTAGGTTTTGGTGGGCTTAATATGGATGGTAACAATTTAGGTTTAGGAGGGCCCAATTCTTCAATTATAGATTTATACCTAAAACCATTACCTTGTAATCTATATGTATAGTCCATTAACTCATCATCCAATTCATTCTCATCTATTCCTAAAGCTAGGCAAATCTCTAAAGCATCATCATACATTAATTTAGTAATAGATTCAACTATAAGAGAATCAAATACATCTATCCTATAGGTGACTTCATCGAAAGTGGGTCCCTTTAAAACTTTGAAAATGTTAAATACCTCTTCCTCATCACTAACTCTCAAGGTCAGCTTACCATCCGGGAAATCAATCAATGCTCCACTAGTGGCTAAGAATGGTCTTCCTAATATTATAGGAACCTGTATATCGAAATCCATCTCTAGCACAACAAAGTCAACTAAAATTATAATGTTACCAACTTTTACTAGTAAGTCCTTAACTATACCAATAGGGTATCTAATTGATCTATTAGCAAGTTACAATGAAATTGTAATTGGTTTGAGATCACCAATTCCAAGCCTGTTATAGAGAGACAAAGGAATAAGATTAATATTTGCACCTAAGTCACATAAGCATTGAAAAACATTAGAAGCACCAAAGTAATAAGGAATAGTGAAATTCCCTAGGTTCTTTAATTTAGGGGTAGTTTATTTTATAAAATAGAACTACACTCCTCAGTTAAGGCTACCGTAGCAAAATTATCTAGCTTCTTTTTGTTGGAGATGAGTTCCTTTAAGAACTTGGTGTAAGTAGGCATCTCAGTAAGTGCTTCAGCAAAAAGGACGTTGATTTGGATCTTTTTGAAAAATTCAAGGAATTTCTGAAATTTGGAATCATCATGCTTCTTCTTTACCCTTTGAGGGTATGGTATGGGTGGCACAAAGGAAAATTCTGAAATTAATGAAGACTCTTTCTTTGGTTTGGTTCCTTTAGGCTCTTCTTATTCATCCAAATTTACAATTTCAACATCCTTGGTTTCATTTCTCTTAGCTTCCTTCTTTTAGGAACCGCATCTTCTACCACCTTACCACTCCTTAGGTGAATTGCCATACAATCCTGTTTTGGATTCACTTGAGTAATGCTAGGTAGCTTTCCCTTACCTCTTTTGCCACTTGACTGATTTACACCTCTAAATTTTTTATGGCAGCTTGGTTGGACTAGATATTCTGCTCCATTCTGTTCATGGCTTGAGAGATAGCTTGAGCACTTTGATCTATCTTGCTCATAAGTTAAGCAAACATATCTTCAAGCCTCTCTACTTTTTTCTCCTAAGGGGGAGGGACTTGTTGTTGTGTAGAAGATGAAGGAGGTGAATACTGTTGTTTTGGTGGTGCTTGGAACCCAGGTGGTGCTTGTCTACCATTGTTACATAATTCACCTCTTTCTCTGGCATTGTTGCTTCAATATTCATATAACCAGCTACTGTATACCCAAATTTGCCATAAAGAGTACGAGGATCCCTACTAGACTTGCTGTTTTTCATCAACATATTCAACTTCTTATTTATCTCAGCAACTTGGTAGGCCATGTCAGGTTTATGACCCACTTCGTTAAGAAAGGCAGCTTTGCTCCTAGTCACCTTACAATGTGAATTCTCCGTAATTTTTTTGAAAATATCTATAACTCTTAGGAAATCAAGTTACTAATATTCCCACCAGCGTTTAAATCCACCAAAGTCTGATTGTGATCAGTGAGGCCATAGTAGAAAAACTGAGTCAAAGAGTATATATTAAATCCATGATGAGGACACTGGTTAAGGAGATCATTAAATTTCTCTCATGCTTCATGAAAATTTTCTCCTTCTTTCTACAAGAACCAATGTATTGTCTTCCTTGGTTCGAGAGTTTTATGGGCTGGGTACTAGTTCATCATAAAAGTCTCCATTACTTTATCCAAGTATTAAGGGAATCTACCTCTAAACTCAGCAACCAGTTTCTTGCTAATCCCTTCATGCAATAGGGAAAACACCTTAGCCTTAACTCATATTTAGACAATCCATACAGCGAAGAGTCTAAACTATAACGTAGAAATCTCTCATAAACACTAAAGCATCTTTACTTAATGGAAGAAAACTTAAGGTAATTAAAAATAACTAGAATTAATAGTAGCAAATATAAATTAGTCCCTGACAACGACACCAAAAACTTGGTTGACGAAGTCTACAAGCGCACAAAATCATTCCTAGTACCTACAAATCAAGTATTCTAAGGTCATCTCCCACAAGGACTATACTACTTGATACTAAATTAATCATAATTACTTGAACTAAAATAACAAGAAACTTAAAAGATGATTGGATTAGAGCGGACAATAAATTGTAAAAACTATAAATAAACAACCAAGGGAAATCTTATGATTTAGACTTAGGGCTTTGGGGTTCACCAATTTAAGAGATTGATTAATAAATTATGAATCTGAATAAGTGATAGGTTATAATAACAATTGCACAAATTTACTTATACTCTCTCTGAAGACATATAAGAATACCTAATTATTTGATTACCATCTCTCAATGCGAAACCTAACTAGTCAAATTCATTAAGAACAAGCAATTATAAGTTATCACACTAGTTCAGGATATCTCTATCTCTAAATCTAATGTATTTATCTTCCTAGCGCACAAATTATACTTCACCTATCAATTCATCATATAATTCCTAAGATTGCATCTATGGTGATTGAGCACAAAAATAAAAATTAAGTTTAAGAAAGATAAATATAACCAAAGAACTTTCATTCAAAACCAATCAATCCATAAAATATAAATCAATCCCCCAGATTAGGCTAGATCCCTAACCCTAATTGGGATTTTGTTCAACAAAATGATAAAAGAATCCATACAAATAAAGATAATCAACATCTAAGAAAGAGTAGAGAGAAGATTGAAAGAAAATAAACAAAATTGCTTCTAATCTGGATTGAATCCTTCATGATCTTCTTCTTGGCCTCCTTGGGTGCTTCCCCCTAGGTTAAGATAGATGGATCCCTTTTATAGGTCTTAAAAATAAGTATTTATAGTTCCTTAGGATCATAGAAACTCAAATTTGAGTCAAACTGGGGAAGAAAATTCACAAAATTGTCGTCCATGTCCCTTAGGCAGACCTTATGTCCGTCGTGCGGACGTATGTTGTCTTTCGGAGTGAATTTCAATCCAAATGGCTAGTAAATGTCCGTTAACATGAAAGATCCTTTTTTTGCCCTCTCTTTATCGTTAGGCAGACCTTCTCGAGTTTTCTAACTTTTCAGCTCCGCTCATGTCCATTTGGAGGGACATACCCTAGGCATATACAGAAATGTACAATTTTGACCCTTTAGACAACAAAGTCTCTCCTTGAAGTCTTCACGAAAGTTGTAGAACTCGGAGTCCTATTCGAAAGTGTACTTGAATGACCTTAATCTGACATCCACAGCGAAGTTATGCCTCTTGCCCCAAAATCTATCCATTTGCACGTATTAAGCAATAAAGTTGAAATGTGTGAATTAACCAAATAAAGCTCAAAATTCACATAGAGATAAGTCAGATTAGTTCCAATTCATCCCAAAATCATATATAAATTATTGACTTATCAAAATTCAATGGAAATTTATTTAATTAAAAATTTAAAATGATTAATTCAATTAATTGAAGTTACAAATTTCGATTGATTAATAAAAATTTATGTTTTATCATGAATGAGTATATAAGACATACATATATTGATTAAATGAATAAGATGAAATCAAATTCATTAATGAAGGAGGATAGGATTATAGGAAATGAAAGAAAAAAGATTATAATTAAAGTGATCAATTCAATTAATTGAAGTTATGAATTTCACTTCATTAATAAAAATTGAGATTTTATAATGAATAAATATATAAATCAAGGAAGATAAGATTATAAGAAATGAAGAAAAATATTTTAATTAAGGTAATCAATTCAATTAATTAAAGTTATAAATTTCAATTGATTAATAAAAACTGAGATTTTATAATAAATGAATATATAAAATGTAAAAATATTAATCAAATGAATAATATGAAATTAAATTTGTTAATGAAGGAGGATATGGTTATAGGAAATGAAAAAAGAAAGATTATAATTAGAGTGATCAATTCAATTAAATGAAGTTACTAGTTTCAATTGATTAATAAAAATTTAAATTTTATAATGAATGATTATATAAAACGTATATATGTTGATCAAATGAATAAGATGAAATTAAATTCATTAATGAAGAAAGATATGATTATAGGAAATTAAAGTGATTAACTCAATTAATTAACGTTATGAATAAAGTTCATTAATAAAAATTGAAATTTTATAATCCATGAATATATAAAAGTACATATTTTGAGTAGACCAATAAGGTAAAACTAAATTCATTAATGAAGGAGGGTAGGATTATATAAAATGAAAGAAAATATTATAATTGTAATATCCCGTTACCCATGTTAGGGCTATAATTGTAAATTATGGGAAATTATGAGAAATTAGGAAATGCATATTATGCATAATTAATAGTGACATACATATTTATTTTGCACATTAATATGATTGTACATGCATTCATTGGCATTTCCGGGTAAATTAGTTTATACATGGAAATTGAGGATTTAAATTGGAGT
>JAOQMS010044153.1:0-10718 GCA_027563885.1 Erythroxylum longipes | reverse complement strand
GCCCTCACTAAAGCATACATCTCCTTGTCATAAGTTGGGTAGTTCAAGGCTGCCCCATTTAGTTTTTCACTAAAATAAGCAAGAGGTCAATTTTCTTGCATCGAAATAGCCTCAATACCTATACGTGAAGCATCACACTCAACTTCGAAAGTTTTAGAAAAGTTAGGTATTAATGGTGAGGTGCTGAACTTAACTTGTCTTTAATCATATTAAATGCTGATTTTTGTTCACTACCCCACTTAAATCCAACATTCTTTTTAACAAGTTCAGTTAATGGTGCAGCAATGGTGCTAAAATCTTTTTTAAAACCTCCTATAAAAGCTAGCCAACCCACAAAAGCTTCACACCTCAGTTATTGATTTATTTGTAGGCCACTCACAAATAGCCTTAACCTTTTCTTCATCAACCTCTATTCCCTTAGCACTAACAACATATCTAAGGAACAAAATCTGATTAGTGCAGAAAGAACATTTCTTGAGGCTTGTATCCAACTTCTCATCATGCAAAGCAGTTAGAACTTTTTGTAAATGCTCAAGATGTTCATCTAAGTTCTTGCTATAAATCAGAATATCATTAAAGTACACAACCACAAACTTACCAATAAAAGCACGTAAGATATTGTTCATCAATCTCATAAAAGTACTAGGGCATTAGTTAATCCAAAAGGCATAACTAGCCACTCATATAAACCATACTTAGTCTTAAAGGAAGTTTTCCATTCATCACCCTCTCGCATGCGAATTTGATGTTAACTAGACTTCAAATCAATCTTAGAGAAAATACAAGAATCGTGCAATTCATCAAGCATATCATCCAACCTAGGAATGGGATGCGATAATTTACCATAATTTTGTTAATAGCTCTATAATCAACAAACACTCTCCATGTTCAATTCTTCTTAGGCATAAATAGAACAGGAGCTGCACATGGACTCAAACTTTCTCTCACACGCCGTTTAGCTAGTAACTCCTCAACTTGCCTTTGAAGTTCCTTTGTCTCCTTTGGTTTGTTCCTATAGGCTGGTTGGTTAGGAATTGATGCACCAGGAATGAAATCAATTTGATGTTCAATTCCCCTAAGTAGTGGTAAACCATTGGAAACTTCATCAAGAAAGACATCAACAAATTCTTGCAAAAGAGACATAGTAGCACTAGGAAAGATGGGTTAAAATCGTTAGTATTAAAATTAGCCGCTTTATACAGAAGTACAATCATTGGCTATTTTGGACAAAAAGCTATCTTAACCTCACTTTCTTTTGCCTAAAAACTTGCTTTTTTCTCTCTTGCTCTTGAGGCTTTTCCTTTTCTTCTTTTTTTTGTGATTATTGCCTCTTTTTCATGTTCAATCTTACTCTTTCTTTTTTCACATTCAGCCTCATTCTTTCTTTTATATCACACTCATTTTTTATCCTCACTTGATCTTCGTTGAGGTGTTAATGGCACTAGAGTTATAGGTTTCCCACGCATTACAAAAGAGTATCTATTCTTGAATCCATCATGCATAACCCTCCTATCAAATTGCCATGGTTGGCCCAAAAGCAAATGACTAGCATGTATGTATAATATCACAAAGCACCTCATCATGATACCTACCAAAGGAAACTAATACCAGCACTTGTTTATTAACCTTGACTTCCCACACTCATTCAACCATTGGTAGTAGGTAGAACTAATTTTTCAACCAAAAATTTTCTTGCTACGTTAGCAAAACTGTTGGAATTCTATAGCTTAAGTGCTACAAATTCCATTTGATGCACTAAGACATATTTGAAAGTGACCATGTGAGGAGCTAACCCTCAGCTCATGTAAGCTATAAGTGGCTTGACATGACTTTCCCTTAGCTCAAGTATCTAAGGCTAGCATAAGGTGAGCTCATGGGAGCTCATCAAAACTAGTTAATAGCTAGAAAATTGAGGATAAGCTCAATTGGACTCAATTGAGATTACCTCAACTCATCTTTGGTTCTTGGGAATTGAAGCTAGCTATAAATGTGTTCACACTAGTTAAGTTAGAAGAGCTAGTTAAGGAGCATGAGTTGGAGTTGAAACCCAAAGCTTAATGGGCAAAATTGATGGTGCTAGATGAAGGAATCTAGCATGTTTGAGTATACAATGGACATTAGGGTGTACCATGAACCGTAGCATGCCATAATGTATCTTCCCATGCATGCACTTAGAGTGCACATTCATCGTCTTCATATGGATACATGAATTCGACCAAGAGGTTGAATTCGGCCAATGGGGTAGATTCATCATATACCTTGCCTTAGAATGAACATATATGACACCCTTTCACTAAGGTATGTGTACTTTGGATGAAAGGATGTGTTGTTTCAACTAATGGTTGTGACCATTCGGCCAAAAAAGGGGTTCATGTATAAGAATGAATGGTCATGAGTGTACCATCATGACTTTAATTGAAGATACATGACTCTTTGTCAAATGATGTGTCCCTTAGCCAAGAGTCATAATGTTTCTCCAAGAGACATAACTCTTGGAAGAATCATGACTCTTTAAAAGGCACATTTTGGTGGCCTATAAAAGGGAATTTTGTAGTTCCTTTGAGTGAGTTTTCTTCTTTGGCTGAATATTACACTCTTCTCCCCATTTTTGAGTTGAAAACACTCTCTTCTGTCAAGTCTTCATGCGTTGAAGCACTCTCCCATAAAATACTTGTTAAGCTTATTAAGAGCATTGTGGGTGAACTATAAGGATTGCTACTTTTACAAGTTAGAAACTCTTCCGACCTTAGTGCGTTGTGACGAGATCGGTCTACTATATCCATTCCAACCACAATGAGTTGGAGAAGAAGGAGAATCCATGCCATAGTGGATCTCCACAAGGGAGGCAAAACATCAAGCACACAAGGAGTTATTCCGCTATGTTTCAAGTTAGTATATCATCCTAGCCATCTTAGTGACATGGGTAGGATCTTGTATGCTTATGAAATCATGAGATTTCTTGTTTGAGTTATAATCTAAAAATCAACAAATGGTATAAGAGCTTTAGGTTGAAAGCATGATTTGAAATGATTTTATGATCATAAAATTGACATACTAATATGTTGGTATATATTTTTTAGTGCAATCATGATAATGGCATATGAATGTATATGTTGCTATATGTTCTATGTAAGATAGTTGCCATGCTAAATTGAAGGCTTTATTGAGAGCATGTTTTGTGAAACAATGAAAGCATGTTGAAATATTTCTAATTGAATGCTATATGCATTTCTTTTGCTATGTTTTAGCATGAAATAGTTGTTTCTCAAGCATGTTACTTGATTAGTCCTGTTGTGGTAGAAATGCACTTACATGTGATAATTGCATCAATTTATATGGCATGTAAAAATATTGTTGCTGAATTAAATAAAGACCTTAAGCTTGATGAAGATAATTACTCCATTTGTCAACCAAAGGTTCAATTCATCTTAACTAAGCCAGATACACTTGATGTGCTCTTCCATATGGTTGAGCCACCAACAATGGGTGGAAACTCTAATGCTTATGAGGCATATAAGAAAAAAGATTATGTGGCCTATGTTACTCTCTTGAATATCATGGTTGATGAACATGTGGTGGATTTTTTATGCTTGAGTTGGCCAAAGCCATATGGGATTCGGCCAAGACTAAGTATGGAGATGTTTCTTTAGAGAAACAAAGAGCTATGATTCTTAAGTTTGAGAATTATAGTAAGAGGGCTGACCACACCATGAGTGCCCACTTACGTGAGATGTCATCTATGATTCATCAACTCAAATCTGCTGGTCATGTGCTCACTAATGAGCAATAAGTTCAAGCAATAATTTGTTCCTTGCTTGATGAGGAGTGGCAATTGATGATCAATTTATACCACAACTCTCAAATCAAGTCATTTGATGACATTGCAAGGCACCTTCTGCTAGAGGCAGAGGTGATGGCCATGAAGAACCATTCAAAGGCATATGTTGCTGGAACTTCCTTTCCCCACAAGAACAAGTTCAAAGGGAAGAAGAAAAGGAAGGGTGATCAAGATAATGGGAACGGTGCCACCTTGAAAAAGTTCAAGAAGAAGTGCAACAAAGCCAAGTTGAAGTGCTTCAATTGTGGCAATAAGGCACACTTTACAAATGAGTGCAAAGCACCTCCTAAGGTACATGATCTCTTTTCTACTTCATTTGTGCATGTTGTGTCATGCATCTACTTAACTGGATCTGATTCTTTGTGGATTATAGATTCCGAAGCAGCATACCACATAGCTAAAGAAAAGTCTTGGTTCGTGGCCTTTAGGAAGTTGCCAAAGGGAGCATAGCATGTTTCTGTGGGGAACAATGCAAGCCTTGAAGTAGAAGGGGTAGGAACTTGTAGAGTTCCTCTGAACAATAGACATTTGTTGTTAATTGATGTTCTATATGTACCTAAGCTTTGTAGAGACATGGTTTCTGTAAGTTCCTTGTTAAAGTTCGAATATTGCTTAAATTTCTTTGATAAATCTATGCATACTATTAAAGACAATGCAGTCGTGTGTTCTTGTTTAGTAAACAACAGGTTGTTTGAATTGAAAGCGAGTGTTGCTACTTCTAGTTGCTATGTAACTAAGGTTACTACTGAGATGACTTGGCATGAGCGTTTGGGACATATTGGACAAGAAATTATGACTAAGTTGGCCACACGTGGCTTACTTGGATCGTTGTCCAAGGTCTTTATACCAAGTTTCCAATCATGTCTTGTTGGCAAGGCCACAAGAAAGCCTTTTGGCAAGGCAACTAGAAGTCAAGAAGCTTTACAATTTGTTCACTCCGATCTTTGTGGACCAATGAGAATTGTATCTAGACTTGGGTTTAGATACTTTATCACATTCGTTAACGATTGTACTCGATATACCCTTGTGTTCTTACTAAAGCAAAAGTGTGAAGCATTGAGGTGCTTTGAAACATACTTGCACTTAGTGGAGAATCAATTAGGTAAGAAGATCAAGTCATTGAGGACTGATCATGGTGGTAAGGACATGTCTAATGATTGTAAGGCATTTTATGACCAAAAGGGCATTTTAAGGCAACTTACACTTCCTTGGACTTTATAACAAAATGGAGTAACTGAAAGGAAGAATAGGACTCTTATGGATCTGGTGCGATCCATAATGGCTAAGGCCAACTTGGATATTGCTTATTGAGCCAATGCATTGCTTAGTGAAACACATATTTTGAATAGAGTGTCCTTTAAGCCTATTGATTCTACGCCATAAGAGTTATGGTCAAAGAAAACCTCTAACTTAAGCTATCTTCGTCCTTAGGGATGTGCGGCTTATATACATGTTATAGATTACCCTATTGGGAAATTAGACCCTAAAGGGAGGAAGTGAGCCTTCCTTGGTTATTTTGAGCATTCTAAGGGGTATGTGTTCTTGGACATAAGTCACAAGATTGGAAATGTCTTTGAAACAAGAAATGCCAACTTTATTAAGGATGAGTTCCCTAAAGTTGGTGAACGTTGCGATTTAGATGCGTTGGTTGAGACCTTTGTGCCAGGTCAGCCTATTTTTTTGAAAGCACCATTGACTACACCTTCCGTGGTGGAAGTTCCTTAACAAGAGGCTATTCAAGTGCCTCCTGAATCCCCATAATGAATAACAAGAAGAAGTTCTTGATGAACAAGTTCAAGAGGGACTTGAGTGAGTTCAAGAACCACATAATTAGGCTATAGGGCAAGATTATAATGAGCCTCCTCGTATGCTTAATTTGAGAAGTTCAAATAAGCAATTTGGACCACTAAAAGAATGGTGGATTTTGGAGGCAATTGAAACAAACTTGGTGTTATCTGAGATTGATGAACCAAGTAATGTATAAGAAGCTCTTGAAGATGTTCATAAAGAGAAGTGGCTAATGGCAATGCATGATGAGATGAATTTGATGCATCTCAATGAGGTTTGGGACTTAGCTGAATTACCTCCTGGCCGAAGGGTTATTGGGAACAAGTGGGTTCTCAAGATAAAATTGAATTTTGATGGTACTATTGAAAAGTACAAGGCTCAATTGGTGGCCAAGGGATTCACAAAGAAGCAGGGTCTAGATTTTAAGGATAACTTCTCTCCTACTGTGGAATTCAATTCCATTAGATTATTACTTGCTATTGTGGCTTATTTTAACTTGGAATTGCATCAAATGGATGTAATCAATTGTGATTTGAGAGAAGAGATTTACATGGAGCAACTCGAGGGGTTTGTTGAAAAGGGTCAAGAGCACAACATATGTAGACTTAAGAATTCTATAAACGGTCTTAAGCAAGCTTCAAGACAATGGTACTTGAAGTTTCATGATGCAATCACAAACTTTGGTTTTGTGATGATGCATGAAGACCATTGTGTTATATGTACACTTCTGGGTCCAAAGTTGCCATTATGACTTTATATTGTTGAAAACTATGAAACGATGGTTGTCTTCAACCTTTGATATGAAGGACATGGGAGAAACTGCCTATATCCTTAGTGTTAAGATCCTAAGAGATAGGAAAGCTAAGTTGTTAGCCTTGTCTCAAGAACCTTATATTGATAAGATTCTTGCAAGGTTCAACTTGACAAACTCAAAACCAATGAGTACATTACTTGCATATGGTTGCAAGCTTGGGCAAGATTTGTGTCCTCGTAGGACTTAAGAAAAGTAGGAAATGAAAAAGGTCCCATACCTCAGTGCCGTTAGAAGTCTAATGTATGTCATGTTGTGTAGGCCTGACATTAGCCAAGCTATAGGTCTACGAGTAAGATATCTTGTAACCTTGAAATCAAGCATTGGAAGTGTGTGAAAAGGGTCCTTAGGTATCTTAAGGGTACAAAGGACTATTGGCTATGCGACTAAGGAGAGCATCTTGGTTTGCATGGCTACACTGATGCTGATTAGGGTGGTGATCGTGATTTGTGGAAATGTACCTCTGTCTATGTCTTCACGCTAAAAAACGAGGGTATTTCTTGGAGTAGCAAGAAACAAACTTGCACAACATTGTCAACAATGGTTGAATTTGTTGCAAGTGCCTCGGCTATGCAAGAGGCCTTGTGGATTGGAAATTTTATTCAGCACTTAGGGTCAATTGTGCCATTGGAAAGGCCCATAACTATCTATTGTGATAGTATGGCAGCTTTGGCTTACACTAAGTGATGGGAGACCTAATAGGAAATTGTTCTAGAGAACCTTCAACAAGATGGAATTATGCTCGGGAACGACTAGAATCAAACAAACATAGAAGCACAAGAAACAAAATTGAAAAGATAGAAATAGAACACAAAGAGAAAAGGGGTTAGAAGAATGTTGGTCAGTAGAAAGAACCCTAAGAGAACTTGTCTCTTAGAACCCTAGCAAGAATGTTGGTCAATGGAAAGAACCCTAAGAGAATATGTCTCTTAGAACCCTAACCTTAGGACGCCACAAAGGAAGACCGCTCCTTCGATAAGTCAAGTATTCTCAAAGAATACAAAGAAAGCAAGAATGCTCCCAATAATACTTAATAGTATTTCTAAATGAAACATCATCTTCCAAAGTACATAGAGGGTGCCTATTTATAGGAAAACTTCGTAACTTTTAATGTCCTAAAGAAGAAACTAAATAAAAGGAAACAAATCAATCCGTAAAAGGAAACAAAATAAACTTGTTAAGGTGTTGACTAGATGACCTTCTTTCAACGAAAACAAAAAGGAAACTAATAAAACATGATCTAAACATATTGGACCTTATAGATCACGTCCTTCTCCTTATTTTTAAGTGGAACATGGTTGTCACATGGTATTTTAAGTGAATTCTCCCTATTGGACTTCATGTGGACCTTTGTCCACTTCATGTTAGACTTAAAGGAGTAAGACAATGCCTCTTGGACCTTTATGACAAGAAATCTGACTCAACAACATGGGTTTTATCTCTTGAAGGTCTTAGATCAAACAATTCAATGCTTGCTTCATTGCTTTGGCCCTAGCTCTTGTCATTGGGCCTCCAACATCTTGTAATGGATCTTTAGGAACATTAGACGTGAATGTTGGGCCTTTGATATGTTAAGCTCCTTGCCTTGCACATTTAGACTTCAAATCTGATCCAATTTCAGCTCCTAAGCCTCCTTTTGCAAGCTCACGTCCATGCAAGTCGTATCCTAGGCTTCCTTAAGGTAGATCACACCATGTATGCTTCTCTTCTTGTCATTCCACAGTGTTTATGGCCTCATCCCTTCTAATACCTTTGGTTCTTGTTTCTCTAAGCAATGGTTTAGAGGTCTTTCCATTGTTACATATTCCAACTGTTCCTGAAAATTCGTTTTTTTTTTAATTTGATTGGTTGGTTCAAAAGCACGTTCTTGTCGGGTCCACATCAAACTTCCTAACGTAATGACCACAAAGGAAGACCACTCCTTCGATAAGTCAAGTATTCTCAAAGAATACGAAGAAAGCAAGAATGCTCCCAATAATACTCAATAGTATTTCTAAATGAAACATCCTCTTCCAAAGTACATAGAGGGTGCCTATTTATAGGAAAGTTTCCTAACTTAATATCCTAAAGAAGAAACTAAATAAAAGGAAACAAATTAATCCCTAAAAGGAACCAAAATAAACTTAGAAAGGTGTTGAATAGATGACCTTCTTTCAAGGAAAACAAAAAGGAAACTAATTAAAACATGATATGAACATATTGGACCTTATAGATCACGTCCTTCTCCTTAGTTTTAAGTGGCACATGGTATTTTAAGTGAGTTCTCCCAATTGGACTCCATCTGGGCCTTTGGACACTTCATATTGGGCTTTAAGGTGTAAGACAATGCCTCTTGGACCTTTATGAGATAAAATCTAACTCAAAATCATGTGCTCTATCTCTTGAAGGTCTTAGACCAAACAATTCAATGCTTGCTTTATTTTTTTGGCCCTAGCTCTTGTCATTGAGCCTCCAACATCTTGTAATGGATCTTCAGAAACATTAGACTTGAATGTTGGGCCTTTGATATGGGAATTTCGTTCAGCCCCTTCCCTTGCACCTTCAGACTTCAAATCTAATCCAATTTCAGCTTCTAAGCCTTCTTTTGCAGGCTCATGTCCATGCAAGTCATATCTTAGGCTTCCTTGAGGCGGATCATACCATGTATGCTTCTCTTCTTGTCTTTCACATGCCTATGGCTCTCCATCATTCCCTCCCTCCTTGAAAGGAATTTTCCTTGAATTTGTAGCATCAAAGAGGGATAAATTTACATTGAATATAGCAATAACATTACCATAAGAGCTGGGCAAATCAATTTTATAAGCATTATCATTAATCCTTTCTAAAACTTGAAAGGGGCCATCTCCTCTTGGTTGTAGCTTAGATTTCCTTTGTTCTAGAGACCTTTCCTTTCTCAAGTGCACCCAAACCCAATCATCGGGTTCAAATATAATACGCCTTCGGCCTTTATTGGCTTGATTTGCATATTGTTCATTTCTCCTTTCAATGTTGGCTCTAACTTTAGCATGCAACTCCTGCACAAATTTAGCCTTTTTCATACATCAAGGTTAGTAAACTCATTAGAAGGCAATAGAAGAATTTCCAAAGGAGTCAAAGGATCAAACCCATAAACAATCTCAAAAGGAGAAATTTGAGTAGAAGAATGAATAGCACGATTATGAGCAAACTTAATGTGTGGGAGACACTTTTCCCAATTCTTCAAGTTCTTTTGGATGATCGCACGCAACAATATAGTCAAAGTTCTATTTAGCACTTCAGTTTGACCATCCATTTGAGGATGTGCAACAGTAGAAAACAAGAGTTTAGTGCCAAGTTTATTCCATAGAGTTCTCCAAAAGTGACTAAAAAATTTCACATCTCTATCACTCACAATAGTCTTTGGCAACCCATGCAATCTTACAACCTGTTTAAAGAACAAGTTGGCAACGTGAATAGCATCATTGGTTTTAGAACAAGCAATAAAGTGAGTCATCTTGCTAAATCGATCAACCACCACAAAGATATTATCCATTCCACTAGATTATCTAGGCAATCCAAGCATAAAGTCCATAGATATATAAACCCAAGGATGAGAGGGGATGGGTAAGGGAGAATATAAACCATGTGATTGAACCTTAGATTTTGCTTGCCTGCAAGTAATACATTTAACACAAACAAAAACAACATCCTTTCTCATGTTAGGCCAATAAAAATGTTAATGTAAAAGAGCTAAAGTTTTCTCAACACCAAAGTGACCCATCAATCCACCACAACGTTTTCTTTCCCATGTTTATTTTTAATAACATAGGGAAAAGTTTCAATAAATTCCAGCCACCTCGCATGTCTCTTGTTCGATTTACCTTGGGACTTTAGAAATTTCTAACTTTCATGATCATAATGAATGATAAATTCTTTTGGACACAATTAATGTTGCTAAGTCTCTAAAGACCTTTTTAAAGCATACAACTCTTTATTATAAGTGGAGTAATTCAAAGCAGCACCACTTAGTTTTTCACTAAAATAAGCAACAGGTTTCGAGTCCTGCATTAAAACAACACCAATGCCTATTCCAGAAGCATCACTTTCAACCTTAAAAACTTTAGAAAAATCAAGGAGAATAAGAAGAGGATCATTGGTCAATTTTTCTTTCAAGGTGTTAAGAGCAACCTCTTGTGAATCACCCATTTAAAAATCAAACTCTTTTTTGCCAATTCATTCAAAGGGACAGCAATAGTAGAGAAGTCCTTCACAAATCTCCAATAGAAGCTTGCCAAGCCATGGAAGCTTCAAACTTCATTTGCA
>JAOQMS010044152.1:0-10720 GCA_027563885.1 Erythroxylum longipes | reverse complement strand
ATTATTATTATTATTATTATTATTATTATTATTATTATTATTATTATTATTATTATTATTATTATTATTATCATCTTCTATATTTTTATTAGAGCTATAAACTTAATTTTTGTAGAATTAAATATCTAAAATCTAAATTCTTATAAGAATATTCATCGAAATACTAAAATATATAATATTTATATCCTTATAATTTTTTTAAAGTCATGTCCTCATAAGTCATTTTAGACATAAACAACTAATACTAAACAGTTAATTTTACTAAACATCTCTAACAAACAGTAATGCAATCTGCTGGTCAAATTAGTTGATATAATTAGCTATCAACTAACAGCTAAACGCAATCAGCTAATTACCAAACAGGGCCTTTTTCTTCTTCAAGATAGTCTCAGCAAAGACATTATTGGGCGTGGTACTAAGAGAGGGGGACTATACTACTTAGATGACTTCAGTTTGGGAATGACAAATCATGTGCAATCTCAAATCAAAAGCAAAGAAACATAGTTCTGGCTATGGCATCATCATTTGGGACATCCATCGTTTGGTTATTTACGACACTTATTTCCAAACTTATTTTTACATTTACAAGATGTAGATTTTAAATGTGATACATGTATTATGGAAAAAAATCCATAGGGCTTCCTATCCAATAAGTTTGAATAAAAGTATTGTCCCGTTTTCTTTAATACATTCTGATGTATGGGGGCCCTCTCCAGTAACTACTCCATCTGGTTATAGATGGTTTTTGATCTTTGTTTATGATTGCACACAGATGACATGGCTCTACCACATGAAGACAAAAGATGAAGTTTTTGGTATTTTTCAAGCATTTCATACCATGATACAGACTCAATTTTCTACAAAAATAAAGGTTTTTCGATCAAGCAATGGTAGAAAGTTTATCAATCAACGATTCCTTACCTATTTTCAACATCATGGTCTCCTCTACAGAACATTATGCTCACAAGTCCCATAACAAAATGGAGTTGTTAAGAGGAAAAATAAGCATATATTAAAGACAACATGAGCTTTACTTATTGGCACACATGTACCTAGCTATCATTGAGATGATGTTATAGCTACTGTTGCATATTTGCTCAATTGGATGCCTTCCAAAGTCTTAAATTTTAAGACTCCTTTGCAAGCCTTATCTACTCATGTTTCTCTACCTAAAGAACTTATGCTTCCTCCTCGAAATTTTAGGTGTGTTGAATTTTTCCATCTCTATAAACATCAACGTAATAAGTTAGATTCATGTGTAGTTTGGTGCTTATTTTTTGGTTATGGTTTACATAAAAAAGATTATAGGTGTTTTGATCCTACTTCCAATTGCATCTATATCACCATTGATGTGACATTTCTTGAATCTGAACTATTCTATCAACATATAGTGCTCAATTAAGCTCTTCAGGTGGAGTTTAAGGATAAAAAGCTAAAGTGGTGGATAGCTACAACTCTAGGAGGTGAGATAGTACCAAGAAATGAAATTGAAAATAGGGCAGTTACAGAATCACACTTGAATGCTAAGAAGGAACCTAATAGTGAAGTACTTGAAATTAAAGAACCACTTTTGAATGCATAACTGAATTCCCAGAATGGACCTAATAGTGAATGTGTTGGCCCCAGGTCTTGGTCCTTATTTCGCGGCGACAAGGTACCAAAATTAGGGGACTTTTTAAAATAAAAGTATATATATGCAAATATAAAATTAACATCAAGGTAAAAAGAATTAAATTTCTTGGTGGGAGTAAAAATGATTAAACAGGCAAATAAATAAATAAATAATACCAAATACAACAAAATCTTTAGGTCAATGTGCACCTAATGAACAGAATGGTATCTCTCTTACCCACACAATCAAAATTTCCAAAGCCTACATATTCCATATCGTACTCATACTTTCATGCTTTTTATGATTTTCTTCTGTTCATTAATACCAAATACAACAAAATCTTTCAAAGTAAACATGATAACAAATCACAGTTCATTTTTCCCACATTCATAATGCTTCAAAAACAAGCATTCAAGCACACATAAACATATAATAGTTCGGCCCATCATCACAATAACTATAAACATATTACCCACTTATTTACTTGTAATTCTAAGATCAAGTTTGTTCTTTTTCTTACTCTTAATTTCGAAGTTCTTAGCTCCCTTCAAACAAACATATTTTCATCCAATCAACATACATAAATAAAACGTCCATAAACTTTAAATATTAAAAAAAATGAGCTTAGACTTAATTTACTCTTGGTCTATCTAACTAGAAGAACTAAGATCTAGTTAAGGTTCATTAAAATCTAAGAAGAAGAATTTCAGTTCTCTTCTTTCTCTCTTCATTTACAGCATAAAACCTATTTTCTCTACTTTCTTCTTCTATCAAAAGAAGAAGAATAAATAAGGGTTACCTAAAAACTCAGTTGAATATTCTTCTTCCTCTTCTTTCTCATTGTTCTTTGTTTCCTTCTTCCCTTTCTATGCTTAGGTTTTCTCCTTCTCTTCTTCTAGTTTCTTCTACGACTTTCTCTCTTTTATTACTTACTATACACGACTCTCTTCTCTTCTTTTCTTATTAGTTTAAGACCAACTTTTGTCTTTCCAAGCTTACCCTTCCTTATTAATCCAATGCCTTCTAACTCCTTAACTTACTTTTACCTCTTTCTTTTAATTCATGCAACCACACGAGATTCATAATATATCTAATTAAACTCCAAAAATTGTTATTTTATGAATTCTAACTTATATTCATGCTTGCTAATTTAATAACATAAATTTTAAGAAAAATTCGGGGTCCAATATTTCTCCTCCCTTTAAAGAATTTCATCCTCAAAATTCTTACCTGAGTCTACGAATAGATGTGGATACTTTTCCTTTATAACTTCTAAAGATTCCTATGTTGCTTCCTCTCTTGAATGGTTCCTCTATAAAAATTTAACCAGTTTCATAGTCTTGTTTCTTAAGACCTTTTCCTTTGAATCTAGAATCACTACTGGTGTTTCTTCATAAGTCAAATACTCTCTTAATTGAACATCTGAAGGTTGGACTATGTGTGAAGGATCCGATTTATATCTCCTTAGCATTGATACATGGAAAAAATTGTGAATCTTAGATAACTCTGGCAACAAGGTTAACTTGTAAGCGAGAAGCCCAATCTTCTCAATAATCTCATAAGGGCATATGTATCTTGGACTGAGCTTACCTTTTTTACAAATCTTAAGACTCCTTTCCATAGTGAGGCGCTAAGAAATGCTTTGTCTCCAACTTCATATTCCATCTCCTTCCTATGTGCATCTGTATAGCTCTTTATCCTTTCTTGAGTTGCCTTGAGTCTCTGTTTCACCAATTTAATCTTGTCAACTTTAGCTTGTACCAACTCAAGCCCTAAAAGTTTTCTTTCACCTTCCTCATCCTAACAAATAGGAGTTCTGCACCTCCTACCATACAAAGCTTCATAAGGTGCCATTTGAAATCCTAAGTGGTAGGAATTATTATAAGCAAACTCAATTAAAGGCAAATGATCATCCCATGAACCCTTAAAATCAATTACTCATGCTCTTAACATTACCTCCAATATCCTTATTGTTCTCTCTAATTGGCTGTCAGTCTGTGGATGGAATATTGTGTTAAAATGCAACTTAATTCCCAAAGCCTCTTACAAACTTTCCCAAAATCTAGATGTGAATATGAGATCTCTATCTGAGACTATAGAACTCGGAATCCCATGAAGTCTGATTATTTCATCTATGTATATTTCTTGGCCAAGGCATTCAAAGAATCAGTTTGTTTAATTGGCAAGAAATATGCTGACTTATTCACCTATCAACAATTACCCATACTACGTCATGCTTCCTGCTGGTCCTTGGTAATCCCATTAAGAAATCCATTGTAATCTTCTCCCACTTCCATTCAGGAATAGACAAGGACTTAAGCTTATCGACGGGCGTTTAATGTTCTGCTTTAACTTGTTGGAATACTAAACATTTTCCAGCATACTCTTCAACATCTTATTCATTCCTCTCTACCATAAGTGTTCTTTTAAATCTTTATACATTCTGGTACTCCCCGGATGCATTGCATATGGAGTATTGTATGCCTCATCAAGAATTTCATCCTTCAACTCTTGCATATCTGGAATACATAATATGTTGCCTACCACCATCAATCCATCTTCTCTTACTTTTATTTTCGAAGGCTTACCATTTTTAATTTGTTCTCTGAGCTTGCCAAAGTACTCATCTTGTTCCTGCAATTCCTTAATCTTCTCGTTTAACACTGGCCTTATTCTAAAATTAGCCAATATACTACCAGATTCGACTTACCTCAACATCACCTTAAGTTTGGCTAGTTCCTTCAATAAAGGAAAATATATCATCTTCATATGTGCCATAATGGACTTCCTACTCAGTGCATCCGCTACTACATTAGCTTTCCCTGGGTGGTAGTCTATCATTAAGTCATAATCCTTCAATAATTCTAACTATCTTCTCTGCCTCAAATTTAACTCTTTTTAGCTCATCAAATATTTAAGATTCTTGTGGTCTGTAAATACCCTAGTGGTGACTCCATATAAGTAATGTCTCCATATTTTCAACGCAAAGACTAAGCAGCAATTCCAAGTCATGCATGGGATAATTCATCTCATAGGGTTTTAATTTCTTAGAAGCATAGGCAATCACTTTATCTCCTTGAATCAACACGCACCCCAATCCTTTCCTCGAGGCATCTCTATACACTGTATATCCATCACTACCAGAAGGAAAAGTCAGAATTGATGCAGTTGTAAGCTTCTTCTTCAATTCCTCAAAACTCCTATAACATTCTTCTGTCCACACAAACTTCTGACTCTTCCTTTTCAATTTAGTAAGTGGAGCTGCGATCATAGAAAAGCCTTCTACGAATCGTTTATAATAACTGGTTAATCCTAAAAAACTCCTCACTTCTGCTACATTCTTGGGTGCTTACTATTTAACGATAGCTTCTATTTGTTGTGGATCCACATGTACTTCTTTTTTTGAAATGATGTGTTCAAGAAACACCACTTCCCTTAGCCAAAATTCACATTTATCAAATTTAGCATGCAACCCTTTCTTTCTCAATGTCTCCAAGGAAATCCTTAAATGTTCTTCATGCTCCTTGTCGCTCTTTGAATAAACCAGTATATCATCAATAAAGAATGTGATAAACTGGTCTAGGAAAGGCTTAAAGACTTTATTCATGAGGTCCATAAAGGTTCCAGGGGCATTAGTTAATCCAAAAGGCATAACTAAGAACTCAAAATGCCCATATCATGTTCTAAAAGCAGTCTTTGACACACATACTTCTTTATTCTCAATTGATGATAACACGATCTCAAGTCTATCTTGGAGAAGAATTTTGCTCCTTGTAATTGATCAAACAAATCGTCTATGCATAGGAGAGGATATCGATTTTTGATGGTGACATGATTAAGCTTCCTGTAATCCACACACATCCTTAAGGATCCATCTTTCTTTTTCATAAAAAGAACTGGAGCTCCCTAAGGCGAAGAGCTAAGCCTAATAAAACCTTTCTCCAATAGCTCTTCTAACTGCTCTTTAAGCTCCTTCAATTCTGCCGGAGCCATTCTATAGAGTGGAATTGATATTAGTGTCGTGCCCGGAAGAAGCTCTATGGTAAACTCAATCTCTCTAGATGGTAGTAGTCCTGGTAATTCCTCCGAAAAGACATCTGGAAATTCCCTGACCACAGGAATATCTTCTAATTTTCCTTCATCTACCTTCATGTCTACCACATATGCCAAGAATGCTTCACATCCTTCCTCATCATCTTCTCTGCTATTAGAGTTGAAATAATTATAGACGGGCTTGCTTTCTTGATTCCCATAAACACTACCTTTTCACCTTTGTCCAACACAAACTCCACCTTTTTCTGTTTGCAATTCAAATTGGCATTATATTTTTCTAAGGTATTCATGTCCAAAATCACGTCCAACCTTCTCATCTCCAATGGCATTAAATCCACCACTAATTTTACCTCACCAATACATATTTCACACTCTCGATAAACATAACTAATAATGACATATTGGCCAATCGGGATACGAACCATTAAAGGACTATCTAGTAAATTCAAATTTCTATCATGAAAAATCATACTTGAAGAAACAAATGAGTGGTTAGACCCCAGATTAATCAAAACAATAATGTCATTATGAAACAATTTAACCATACCAGTAACAACCTTTGGAGCTGCTTCTGATTCCTCCCTAGTCATTGCGAATACTCTAACTGGTGCTTGTCCCCTCGGTCTTCCTGGAGGATTTACTTTCTTGGCTGCACTAGCACTGCCCATTTTAGTTGCAGACTCAACTCCTACAGTCTCAATCCTTCTTGAAGCTTGCATCTGAGATCCCTCTCGTCTTGCATACCGTGGACACTCCCTAGTCATATGCCCTTTTTCTCCACACTTAAAACAAGTGCTAGTCAGTTTATAGCACTCCCCTTTATGGAATTTGTCACAATGATCACATTTGGGAAAAGATGGCTTTTCTCCCTCTCCTCTTTCCCTGCCTCCAACAGTCGAGGCTTGAAGGGAAGTAGTTCTCGTTATTTTGGGCCTACTTGCACCACTGCTCCTAATATCAAGCTGTGTGGGGAAGGTCCTGGCACTCCTTTCTAGTATAGATGCACTGCTACTACCTTCTCTCCTAAGCTGTTCTCTTCCTTTCCTCTTTGTGTTCACTGCGCTCTTTATGTTTTCTACATTCTCCACCCTTAATGCAACTTCTACCAATTGTTTAAGGTCAAAAAAATTTTGCGCCACCACTTTTTCTTTGAAGGCCAAATGCAATCCCACTTTAAACCTTCGGCACTTAGCTGCTTCGCTTATCATCAGCTCAGCTGCATATCGAGACAACTGTGTAAATCTGCGCTTATATTCACTCACTGTTATCTCCCTCTGGGAGAGACTCAGAAACTCCCTCTGCTTCTGCTAGATATACACCTCAGACAAATATTTCTTCTTATAGGTAGCTTGGAAGTCTTTCCAAGTTAACACTGGTGACTTTAACTGACTCCCTAGTACGCTTTCCCACCAATGTAGGGCATCTCCCTGTAGCAAGCTTGCAGTATACATAATCTTTTCTCATCCTCACAATCCATCTATTCCAATATTCTTTCAATCTTCCTCAACCAAGTCTCAGCTTCCTCTGGATCAGTTGCTCCATAGAAATCCACTGCGCCATACTTCCTCAGCTTATCAAATTGTCTCCCTTTCTTAGCCGGTGCTGGGGTAAAAGTTGATGGCATCTGGCCTATGGCCTAAGCAAAAGCCTGAGCAAAGGTTTAGAACATTCTGGAATCAAAAGGATTAGGCATTTGCCCTAGAGGAAAAGGAGACTCCTACGTTTGTGGTTGAAAGGGCTCGCTATCCTACCCTACAGTCGCCTCAGCAATCACTGGGGCTCTAGACTCATCAGTACCCTCCTCTCTTGGTGGAGAGTCAGATGCAGCAGACCCTTGCATAACTTCTCGTGTTCTTCAACGAGGTGGAATTTTACTCCTTCAATAAAATATTATCATTTAGCTTACTTTTCTTTTTAATCTTATTTCTTATATGTATTTATGATATGCATGTCACTTAATGCAATCAATAAACTCAACAATGCATACAAATAATTTAACAATACAAACACTTTATCACACATCATATATTTCATAGTATAACATATTCTAAGCCTAAGGATCCTTAGAAACCTTGGTCTCTGATACCAAAGATGTCGGCCTTGGTCTTGGTCCTTATTTTGCGATGACAAGGTGCCAAAATTAGGGAACCTTTTTAAAATAAAAGTATATATATGCATATATAAAATTAACATCAAGGTAAAGAGAATTAAATTTCTTGGTGGTAGTAAAAATGATTAAACAAACAATTAAATAAATAAAAGAAATGAAAAAATGTCACAACCGTGATAGATCAGCTCTCACAGTCGTGAGAATCAGAGGATTCACGATCGTGCTTGTGCATGATTGCGACATATGATGAATAGTAGCAATATTAAAGGGGTTGTCGCGATCGTGGTTGTGCATGATCGCAGCAGAACACATTTTATTCCCTTTTTCCTCTTTTCTCTCTACTGTCAATATATATATAACTTCTATGCATTTCAAAAGACCCGATTCCAACAATCAAAACCATATATAATAAACTCCCAATTTAACCAATTTCTTTAGAAAAATCTATCCAAAGGCCTTCAAACATCCAATGATTTTAATCCCAACACTATTGACACTTAACAAAGAAGAAATTCTAAACATATATAAAAGAGAATTTCTGTAGTTCTCACTGTCATTTCTCTAACAAAAGCAGAGATTGTACATAACTTCAAATTACATATTAAAAACCATTTTAGTAGCATAATACAAAACATTTAAGAATGCTTACGCTTGATATGCTTCTAGAGTACCGAAAGTTTCTGAACTAACTTAATTACAAAAGATAGAAATTCTTGGAGTCAGCCGAAGTTTTTGCAAGGTTTAATGTTAATCTGCTATTTCTGCACCTAAGGAGTGAAAAGATGATGGGGTGAGCTGGAAAGCTCAGTGGTTAATACGTTTATAGCCAGTGATAATAAACCACACACTCAATCAAGTACATATATATATATACATATCACATTTTAGACTTAGCAGATCACACTATCCACATTCTAAAATTTGAGAATTCATATGCACAAGCACACATTATCACACAAATCAGATCATATGTTTCATTTAATCATCATAAAATAACGCTCAATTATGCTCCATATTCAACAAACTAAGATGCAGTGCACAAACATAATGGCTCGAGAGAATCCCATAAAAAAAATGGAGAAATCGAAGTTTACACCATGAACAAAATGAGTCCATTTTTCGAAGCTCATGTACCATAAGCGGGCAGCCAGGAGAAGACTCTAGGTCAACGTACATGTGACTAATAGAATGGTATCTCTTTTACTCACATAAGCAAAATTTTCAAAGCTTACATATTCTATATCATACTCATACTTTCATACTTTTTATGATTTTCTTCTGTTCATTAATACCAAATACAACAAAATCTTTCAAAGTAAACATGATAACAAATCACAGTGCATTTTTCCCACATTCACAATATTTCAAAAACAAGCATTCAAGCACACATAAACATATAATAGTTCAGCCCATCATCACAATAACCATAAACATATTACCTACCTATTTACTTGTAATTCCAAGATCAAGTTTGTTCTTCTTCTTGCTCTTGATTTCGAAGTTCTTGGTTCCCTTCAAACAAACATATTTTCATCCAATCAACATACACGAATAAAACTTCCATAAGCTTTAAATATCCAAAAATGAGCTTAGACTTAATCTACTATTTGTTTATCTAACTAGAAGAACTAAGATCTAGTTAAGGTTCATAAAAATCTAAAAAGAAGAATTTCGGTTCTCTTCTTTCTCTCTTCATTTATAGCATAAAACCTATTTTCTCTACTTTCTTCTTCTATCAAAAGAAGAAGAATAAATAAAGGTTACCTAAAAACTCAGTTGAATATTCTTCTTCCTCTTCTTTCTCCTTGCTCTTTTCTTTCCTTGTTATTCTCTTTCTATGCTTCGGTTTTCTCCTTCTATTCTTCTAGTTTCTTCTACGACTTTCTCTCTTTTCTTACTTACTATACACGACTCTTTTCTCTTCTTTTCTTATTAGTTTAAGACCAACTTTTTTCTTTCCAAGCTTACCATTCCTTATTAATCTAATGCCTTCTAACTCCTTAACTTAATTCTAACTCTTTCTTTTAATTCAAGCAACCACACGAGATTCATAAAATATCTAATTAAACTCTAAAAATTGCTAATTCATAAATTCTAACTTATATTCATGCTTGCTAATTTAATAAAATAAATTCTAAAAAAATAGGGGTCCAACAGAAGCACTTGAAATTGAAATTGAAGAATGGCGTACAAAACCCCCTTCACTTCAATACCTAAATCTCCTCCTACTAAGAATACTCCTAAGGTAAGCTCTTATACTACTTCTCCATATGCTAATACCTTAGATACTCCTGTGGGATACATTTTACCTTTCAGACACAACCGTGGAAAACCTCCAAATAGATATTTACCTAATAAAAAAGATAAAAGGTCTACGTGCCCAATTGCAAATTATGTGTCCACTCAAGAATTATCTAAACTGCTGAAGACCTTTACACAAACTATCTCCTCTTACCATATTCCAAGTGGTTTGAAGAAGATCTAGTCGATCCAAAGTGGGCATATGTTATACAAGAGGAACTGGTAGCATTAAAGAAAAATAATACTTGGAAGTTGGTTCCATTACTAAAAGGAAAAAAAATAGTGGGGTGTAAGTGGGTGTTCTCCATAAAATGCAAGGTTGATGGATCAGTTGATTGATACAAGTCAAGGCTTGTGGCTAAGGGATTTATGTAGACATATGGCATAGACTATTTGGATACTTTCTCAATAGTAGCTAAACTAAATACTGTGAAAGTATTATTATCTCTTGCAGCAAATTTAAATTGGCCACTACTCCAACTTGACATGAAGAATGCCTTTCTTCATGGTGATACTGAAGAAGAAGTCTACATGGATATCCCATTAGGCTATACTTGTAACACCCCTTTACCCTAGGGTACGCACCGGGACGCCCGTAGGTCATTCCGATACGAACCCTAAGATAAGGGAGCGCTACGTGCGAT
>JAOQMS010044151.1:0-10720 GCA_027563885.1 Erythroxylum longipes | reverse complement strand
ATCTCATTTGATCATTGTTTGAATTTTCATTTTTCATTTCCCAAAAATCCAAAAACACCTTTTTATACACTTTTCTTACATTTAGTTCAATTCATTTAGTTAAATCAAAACATCCTAAAACCCCACTCTCAACTAATTTAGCTTGCATTTCGTGACAATTAGGCTATCTTAGATCATTTGCTCTAGGTTCTGATTAAGTGAGATGACCCGGGGTTGCACTCTATATTGTAATCTTTGGAATTAAATTTTTAATTCGGTTTCCAAGGGAATAATCAAAAGATTCAACCAGATAGCCGATCAATAAGGTCTAAACTCATCTTCGAGATTTGATTATTAAGATTTATAAAATTTGATTCATTGTATTTTATTTGAGTTATTTTGTGATTCAATATCTATTCTTCATAATTCTGTAACAAACTGAGAGGGTGAGCCAAGTGAACATCATCAATTTGGGCTAACGAGAGTTAGGTAAATTAATGGATAAGAATTTAATCAAACCGGTGAAATCGTGTGACAAGAGATCGAGCATAGGTTCCTAGTAGGTTAATAGATAATTTTAGAACTAATTTAGGTTTTGGGTCAATTGTGAATCGAGAGATCACAATTCCATAATTTAAATTAGGGATTATTAATTAGGGTTTAAAGATTATAACTCGAGAGAGAGTAATCCACGCTAAGACTGTCTAGACCCAATAACTTGATAATTGCATAATTGATTAGATTTTTAGTAATTTCGGATTAAAACCCCCTTTCTCTCAATTGGTAGTTATTAGGTTGATTTTGGATAAGGATGTGTGATTTGCTACTTGTTATTATTTCCGACATTTAATTCTCGTAATTGATTATTTGATTAATTAATTTTCTGCATTATTTGTTTATTGTAGATTGTTGCATTTTAGTTCTGCCTTAGATTTTAGGATTAGATTACCCCTCTTTGTGGGATTGATACCTTAGGTACTACGCGAATGACCTGTGCACTTGTGGTATTATCAAGGTTAAAATAGTAAAACTTAGCACACGTAAACCTGCGATCAAGTTTTTGGCGCCATTTTCAGGGAGGCGATTAGTTTAGTTCTTTAGTCTAAAGTCTAAACTCACCTTCAATATTTGATTATTAAGATTTATGAAATTTGATTCATTGTGTTTTATTTGAGTTATTTTGTGATTCAGTATCTATTCTTAATAATTTGGTAACAAACTCAGAGGGTGAGCCAAGTGAATATCATCAATTTGGGCTAACAAGAGTTAGGTAAATTAATAGATAAGAATTTAATCAAATCGGTGAAATCTCATAACGAGAGATCGAGCATAGGTTCCCGGTAGGTTAATAGAAAATATTATAACTATTTTAGGTTTTGGGTCAATTGTGAATTAAGAGATCACAATTCCATAATTTAAATTAGGGATTATTAATTAGGGTTTAAAGATTATAACTCAAGAGAGAGTAATCCACGCTAGGACCGTCTAGACCCAATAACTTGATAATTGCACAATTGATTAGATTTTTAGTAATTTCGGATTAAAAACCCCTTTCTCTCAATTGGTAGTTCTTAGGTTGATTTTGGATTAGGCTATGTGATTTGCTACTTGTTATTATTTCTGACATTTAGTTCTCGTAATTGATTATTTGATTGATTAATTTTCTATATTGTTTGTTTATCGTAGATTGTTGCATTTTAGTTCCGCTTTAGATTTTAGGATTAGATTACCCCTCCTTGTGGGATTGATACCTTAGGTACTACGCAAATGACCCGTGCACTTGTGGTATTATCATGGTTAAAATAGTAAAACTTAGCACACGTAAATCTGCGATCAAGTTTTTGGTTTCGTTGTCAGGGAGGCGATTAGTTTAATTCTTTAGTTTAAAGTCTAAACTCACCTTCGAGATTTGATTATTGAGATTTATGAAATTTGATTCATTGTGTTTTATTTGAGTTATTTAGTGATTCAATATCTGTTCTTAATAATTTGGTAACAAACTGAGAGGGTGAGCCAAGTGAATATCATCAATTTGGGCTAACGAGAGTTAGGTAAATTAATAGATAAGAATTTAGTCAAATCGGTGAAATCTCGTGACAAGAGATCCAGCATAGGTTCCCGGTAGGTTAATAGAAAATTTTAGAGCTAATTTAGGTTTTGGTTTAATTGTGAATCAAGAGATCACAATTCCATAATTTAAATTAGGGATTATTAATTAAGGTTTAAAGATTGTAACTCGAGAGAGAGTAATCAACCCTAAGACCGTCTAGACCTAGTAACTCGATAATTGCATAATTGTTAGATTTTTAGTAATTTCAGATTCAAAACCCCTTTTTTCTCAATTGGTAGTTCTTAGGTTGATTTTGGATTGGGCTATATGGTTTGGTACTTGTTTATTATTTCTGACAATTAATTCTCGTAATTGATTGTATGTTTGATTAATTTTCTGCATTGTTTGTTTATTTTAGATTGTTGCATTTTAGTTCCACCTTAGATTTTATGATTAGATTACCCCTCCATGTATGATCGATACCTTAGGTACTACACGAACGACTTGTGCACTTGCGGTATTATCGACGTTAAAATAGTAAAACTTAGCACACGTAAACCTGCGATCAAGTTTTTGGGGTCGTTGTTAGGGAGGCAATTAGTTTAGTTCTTTAGTCTAAGGTCTAAACTCACCTTCGGGATTTGATTCTTGAGATTTATGAAATTTGATTCATTGTGTTTTATTTGAGTTATTTTGTGATTCAATATCTATTCTTAATAATTCAGTAATAAACTGAGAGGGTGAGCCAAATGAATATCATCAATTTGGGCTAATGAGAGTTAGTTAATTAATAGATAAGAATTTAATCAAACTGGTGAAATTGTGTAATGAGAGATCGAGCATAGGTTCCTGGTAGGTTAATAGAAAATTTTAGAACTAATTTAGGTTTTGCGTCAATTGTGAATCGAGAGATCACAATTACATAATTTAAATTAGGGATTATTAATTAGAGTTTAAAGATTATAACTCGAGAGAGAGTAATCCACCCTAGGACAGTCTAGACTTGCTAACTTGATAATTGCGTTATTGATTAGATTTTCAGTAATTTCGGATTAAACCCCCTTTTTCCTCAATTAGTAGTTCTTAGGTTGATTTTGGATTGGGCTGTGTGGTTTGCTACTTGTTTATTATTTCTGACATGTAATTCTCATAATTGATTGTTTGATTGATTAATTTTTTGCATTGTTTGTTTATTTTGGATTGTTGCATTTTAGTTCTACCTTAGATTTTAGGATTAGATTACCCTTCTTTGTGGGATCGATACCTTAGGTACTACACGAACTACCCATTAGCTTACATTATTATCAAGGTTAAAACAGTAAAACCTAGCACAAGTAAACCTATGATCATATTTTTGGCACTGTTACCGAGGTGGCGATTAGTTTAGTTCTTTAGTCTAAGGTATTTTGTATTTAAATTATAAAAAAAGTATGCATAAAGTAGAGATACATCAAGACATCTTATAGTGAGAATGAGACATCTGAAGAGATGAATGCTAAGAAGAGATAAAATGAGTGATCATGGAGGATGTATATTATAAGGAGCAAGGAACTTTTGAGAGTTACAATGAAGCACAGTATGGCTGGGGAAATAATCATCCTTATATGAACCCATACACTTCGGGGTGGCAAAACCCCCAAAATGCTGTTAGTCCAATAATGTAGGGAATCATTTTGGACATCAAGACCTAGTTGAATTTCAATACGATGAATCTAATTCATAGGATTCAAAGCTAGAAAAAATCATGGATAAGCTCATAGATATGGAAGAGAACCAGAAGAGATTGGAAGAGAAGTTTGAACAAGTAACAGAAGATCATGCATCTTCTATTCACAATCTAGAGGTTCGAATAGGCCAGCTTTCCAGGGAATTTTGTAAGCAAAGTGTGGAAAACTATCTGCGCAGTATGAAAGTAAATTCAATAGAGCCACGTCAGGCTATCACACTTAGGAATGGGTAGAGCTAGAAGAACTAGCGAGAAATCAAGCTAATCCTGACCTTATAGAAGACCAATAACTTAAGAAAAAGGATGAAGGAAAGGATCAAATCCCTTATACTATCTGCCAGATCTTAGGATACCATGTTTGAACATCGAAAAATCTAGGATAAATGTCTATGCAAAGAACCTACCCTTTGCATTGATGATGATGAGTAGACATTCAACTTGAATGATATATTTAAGAATCTGAAGGTTAGTAGCTCATTTAGGATAATTGATGTGTTTGAATCTTCTAAAGAATAAGAGGACAAAGAACAGATGACGACAACCATCGAGTTTGAAAAAGCGATGAAAGTCTTTATTTGTGAAGCAGAAGAAGCAAAGGAGATGAAGGTGATTAAGGAAGAAAGAGAGCAACTCACCTTCGTATAGGATAAACTGTTGTATTTAATGGAAGATTCAGGGATTTTTATTATTCCTTGTATTGTTGGCAGTTCACTTAAATGAAGGACATTATTGAGCTTAATTGGTGTTCACAATTTTATCAATATTGTCCTTTTGATCATTTTACAATTTGTAGCTCACTCACAGGATACAAAATTGATCTTAAACAAAAAGGGTGAAAGCAAGTAGCTCATAATTGATCCTGGCTGAGTTTTAAAGGATGAAGGTCAAGCTAATGACTATAAATTAGTACATTTAGTAGTTAGATTTAAATTCTTGTGTTGTTAAGTTTGTTTTAAATTCTTAAATAAGTTTGAATGATTTTGGAACGATTTGGATTACTAATTCTTTTACTCTCTTGAATCACTTATAAGATAGAGAAACACTCTTAATGTCAAGCGGATTTAGTCTTAACACTATCCTTATCACCACCTTTATCACCATAAATGGTTTTGTGTTCTAACCCTTTTCTTTTCATTTTTGTTAGTATTTTATTCTTATGTTTTTCATATATTATGTTTTATTTCCCTCGGGTGTGTTTATGTACCTTTCACATATTGAGGACAATGTGCTATTCAAGTGTCGGGAGGGTTGTGTGTTTTTATTTTAAATGTGAATTTACATATTGTATGATAGTTATCAGGTTGCATTTTGTGAACTGTATGAATGTGTCAATGGCTTAGACGGAGTGAAATTTATTTAATTTTGAACATAGTCTATTAGGCTGTAAATAATCTTTAGCTCGCAAAATTAGTGAATTGGGAGTCTTTGGATAAATATATAGCTTAATCAGGATTTAGTGTAAATTTAGCACCCTATAGATTGTCACATTCATTCATAATTTGAGGCCTTTTAACTTAAGTAGCTTAACTAGTATTTTTCATAGAAATGAATAGCTTAAACAATAAGGTAGGTAATAAAAAATAAAAAATAAAAAAGTATTTTTTGTTAAATTAATCACTATTCCGCTGGCCTTCAGGTTATGAATAAAGCTAGTAGCCAGTTGAAAATGTGATATAGCTGAGTAACCGATCGACACGCATGACAAATGTATGCCTTCACGTCAAAAACCTATAATGATGTTTCAACCAAGCTGTTTAATAAAAACATGACTTAGTTGAGTAACCAGATCGACATTCATTACCAATGTTTGCCTCTGCATAAAAAGACTAAGCCTATGTCTAAAAATAATAAAAAAATGTTTCTTTAATAAAACCTATCAGACTTGTAATAAGCTTGACTTTTCATGAAAATATACTTAGGAACAGTTACAGAGTCTGGAGGACCAAAGAATTATTAATGTGTTTGTGCAATTGAAAATAGTAAATAAATTAACACTTAGATCTCGATTAAATTGTATATTTAGTTCAAAGCCGCTATACATAGATTTTGTACATTAATGATTAGATATAACTCATATGATTATGTTTAAGATTAAATTTATTTCATGAAGTTGAAGCCATTGCCTCATTATTGCATTGTGTGTTTTGTGTTTATTGTTTTGTTTGCTTGAGGACAAGCAAACGTTTAAGTATGGGATGTTGATAGTTGTGATTTACATTACGTTTGAGGGTTTAATTTGTTAGGTATTTAGTGTTAATTTGAGTGTTTAATATGTATTTAGGTTTTAATTGTGTTAGTTTATGTGTTTAAGTATTTTGTATATGTTAATATGAGTCTTTGAGATTAAATGTTATATTTTTGAGGTACCTTGATGTGTTTGTTAGTGTTTCAGGGTAAATGGCAAAAAACAGAGAAGTTTCGAAGAGTTTCAGGCCACGATCATAGCACAACAGGCCACGATTGTGACAGAAAGAGGTGAGATGATAGGACCTAGGCCATGATCGTGCACTTTAGGCCACGATTGTGACAAAGAACTATGTGCCAGGCTACGATCGTGGTACAGAAAGTCAAATTTCAGGAGATTTTTCAGATCGTTTCAACCCCGAATTAATTATAGGGCTTCTAAGATATAAATAGAACATTACAAGACAGATGAAGCAACCTTGAACAGAGTTTTTCAATCAGCAAATTCAAAACCCTAGAGAGCTATTGAGAGATTCGAGGAAGGAGACGAAGGAAGAGAGACACGGAGACGAAGCTTGATGCAAAGTACTTCCAGGAACAGGTGGTTTCCTACCGTCACTGCCTCCACGAATCACTTTTGAATGTATTTTCCAATTTATTTCAGTTTTGTTGATGTATCAAATTGAGATAATTGTCAAGAATATTTTATGTTGAATGTCGATTTTTATCTAAACTCACCTTTGGGATTTGATTATTGGGATTTATGAAATTTGATTCATTGTGTTTTATTTGAGTTATTTTGTGATTCAATACCTTTTCTTAATAATTTGGTAATAAACTGAAAGGGTAAGCTAAGTTAATATCATCAATTTGGGCTAACGAAAGTTAGGTAAATTGATAGATAAGAATTGAATCAAACTGGTGAAATCGTGTAATGAGAGATCGAGCATAGGTTTCCGGTAGGTTAATAGTCAACTTTAGAACTAATTTAGGTTTTGGGTCAAATGTGAATCGAGAGATCACAATTCTATTATTTAAATTAGGAATTATTAATTATGGTTTAAAGATTATAACTCGAGAGAGAGTAATCCACTTTAGGACCGTCTAGACCTGGTAACTCGATAATTGGAAAATTGATTAGATTTTTAGTAATTTCATATTAAAACCCTTTTTGCTCAATTGGTAGTTCTTAGGTTGATTTTTGATTGGGCTATGTGATTTGCTACTTATTTGTTATTTATGACATTTAATTCTTGTAATTGATTGCTTAATTGATTAATTTTTTGCAATGTTTATTTATTTTAGATTGTTGCATTTTAGTTCCGCCTTAGATTTTAGGTTTAGATTACCCCTTGATATGTGTTTACATGTTGATCTATTTTATCTTTTACACTTAGTGATTAATGCCTTGGAAATACTTAGGATACTCATTTGAGCTCTTTTTTGATCTTAAGTACATTTCAAAAGTAAAAGAGCTAAAGTGACCTGAAAGTATGTCAATTGAAGCCATCTTCTCTATTTCTATACTTTATTGATTCATGGAACATGAAGAAAATGTTGTCAACATGACTCACTACCATCCAAAAAATTTTCTAGTCATGCAAAGTATAAAGAAGATATGTTATGTGAGATAAAAGGGGCCTGGAAATCGAACAACCGAAAGAGACAAAAAGAGGGCTGCTCTAGGTATATAGTGGTCAGTTAAGAGTGAAGAGGAGTGAAGAAAGCAAATTGTCTATTTTGCTAAATTTTAAGTAACATTTCAAACGAAAGAAAGGTTTTTTTCTTTTTGGGACAGCTGGAGGGTAACACCATGCTACTCACATGATTACTATTGGAAAAACCTAGCTGATACCTCTAAGGGGCTGGCACCGAAATAAGAGAGGAGAGGAGTGTGGAAGTGTCGGCTGAAGTGTGTAGAGGGGGCTAAAAGAGAGATAAAAAATGAAGGACAGCTGAAAGAGAGGATCATCCCAAAGAGTTGCGTGAAAGGGAGGAGCAACCGAAAGCTTGTGATTAGAGAAGAAGATAGATGCTAAACAAGTGAGCAACCAATAGCTGAAACAAGAAAAGAACACAAGAGTAGCATATACTAGAGCTGAAACAAATGAATAGCTGAAAGCTGAAACATTAGAAGAACACAAGAGTTACGTTAACCAAGTGAATCGCAAGAGAGTTGCAAGTTCGTGGGGCTGGAAATAGCATGGGAACTGAAGTAGAATGGGAGTTACATGATTTGCATAGGAGTTGCATTAAGGAGAAAGCTTGCAGTAAAGAAGCTACGTGAACAGGGAGAAGGACTAAAAACTACCATATTAATTTATCCCATCAAGCTATAGTGAAAGAGTGGAAGAAACAAAGAAGAGAGGAGTGGCGTGAAGAGATAAGAAGAGTGGCAGAATCAAGGAAGAAAAGAGTGAGGTGTGTGAATAGTAATGGTGGACAAATGTTAATTTGTCCTATCAATGAATAGTAGCAAAGGGAGAAAGTAGCGTGGAATAGAGAGAGGGCTAGGTGTCCCTTTGTTTTCACCACCGAAATGGAGAAGATGAGTTACACTTGGGGAATAAAAATAGAGATGAAAGGCTAGCTTCCTGATGCTGGTTTAACAGGAATATCGATGCCAAGTCACGGTTAAGCTATTTTTATCACTTTAAGGTTGTAATTTCTTTTTAGATTGTTATGTTGTTGGTGTTAATTTGATTAGGTTTTGGGATGAATGATCTTAATATGTTATTTTGATTGTTTTATTTGGAACCTATAGCTAAAACATTAAGGCTTGGTTTAGGGAAGCGGTGGCGGTTGACAACCTGTTGAAATCAACTTATTAAAATTATAAATACTTATTCTCAATAAGTACTTATGTGTTTAGGATTGCTGTTTTGATAACTGCTGAAACGTGAAATAGATGTTTGGCAAGTGCGATTGTGGTTGCTGAAAAGAGATAAAATGACTAAAAAGCCAATTGATTTAATAAACTATTAATTGTTGTGTAAATAATTAAAAATATATTATTAGTCATTTAAATTTAAAATTATAAATAATAAAATATTAAATTAAAATGAGAAAATATAAATAAAATAATTTAGTAAATAAAATATTTCAAAAAATATATTATTAGTCATATTAATTAAGAGTATAGTGGAAAATAATACTTGTAGTGAAGGTTATTAATAGAAAGTAAAATTTCTATAGCAGAAGCAGTTTCCTACTGCAACCTTCTTTTTGCTTATTGATTTCTGCAGTGACACTACACTTTTCTCCAACCTTCGGTTGTGTACATGTGACTGCGTTTGAAAACTGCAGTGAATAAGTACTTATCCTCACTGCACCGTAAATCCAAATATAACCTAATTGTAATCCGTAATCATTACTTTTGATGTTTTTGAGTAGCATCTAATGATCGTTAATCGCTAGGAACAACATAACTTAGTTTAGATAATCTGAACGTGTGAGGTTACTACCTATATTGATCGTTTTCCAATTTATAATACTACTGCCAAATTAAATCTAGAGATCGTATCCGAGGTTATTCGGTAGTTAGGTCTAGTTAACGATCGTATCTTGATTAAACATAACCTAAGAGAAAACTAAGATTAGTAAAGCGTTCTATTAGTCTCAGATCAATAATCTGAAGAGAGTTGTAAAGACGTTAGGATGATGGAATATGCTTGATCATGTTTAGGCCGAGATTGACCTTAGAATCGTATCTTACTTATATTCAGCACTTTTCTCATTTTCGATTGCTTGTTTTAATTTGTTTTGATAGTTTACTTTTTCTTTAATTTCTAAATTGCTTAAAAATTCAAACCCCCTTTTTATATTTTCCTTGCATCAATTAATTTTTTTTATGAAAATTAATTGAACATTCCCCATGGATTCGATCCTAACTCACCATAACTACAAATTTTAGTGTGCAGAGTCAGGAAAATTTTGCAGTGCACTCGACACGCGCTGAATTGAAGTCAACATGAGATTATAGCCTTTGGGAAAAGTTCACCGCAGCGAGCCCATCTGTCGCCGCAGTGAAAAATGATAAATCCACACTGAACTTTTCGGAGAAGTTCGCCGTGGCGAAGATTAATTCTTTTGCTGCATCGAAAGAGCCATCGAAGAACAAATCCTTTCGGGTAACGTTCGCCGTGGCGAGAGTCATTTGTAGCCACGGTGAACCTTCAAAAACCTGGACTATATTTGGGAAAATATCTCACTGTTCTGACTCGACCTGCGACCCAACATTTAAAAACATGCCAAATTAGGTTATCCAGAGACAAGACAAATATTCATACTTCATCTCTCACTCTCGGCCATCATCCATCACCCATTTTTCACTTCTCATCGCCGCTCTCTGCTACTACCATGGATACTGTCGGTGAACCTACGGTTGTGAGTGCTCTCGGAAAGATGCTTGGCTAAGCACCATTTCCTCTTGAAGATTTAGCGATGGCTTGAGTTCAATGGGCTTTAAAGGGGAGTAGTTTGTTCATATCTTTCTATACTGTTATGAACTCCTGAGTTAGGATTTATGCTTTGTAGTTGGATTTTCTTGATTAGAGTTTAATCAGGAGTTGAACAATGTATTATGTTATAGGTTTGTTTATGTAGAACTTGGATGCTCAATATATACAGTTTCATATATGTCTTTTTTGGTGATTGTGTTAATTCTCTTTTATCTGCCTAGTTGTGTTTGATATTGAGATTATTCTTGATCCAAATTGACCACTTGCATTAACTTGCCCATTACACACACTAAGATGCATTCAACAAGGTTTTAAGAAATG